>BQNB010012894.1:19286-78233 GCA_026074375.1 Tanacetum coccineum
TCACTTCGGGGGAGATTGTTAGCCTCAAAATATTGAGTCGAACAATGGAAGTTCGTTCATAATTATATTAGGTCTCGGTCACTAAATTAATATACGTTGTAATAGGCTAGACGGGTAAAACTGGCTCTTATTTGTAATCTAATCGGTCACGTGTATCGGGCGAAAGCCTAAGTAATCTCGAGCCCGGCCCGTAGAATTACTAAAGGCATGCAAGCCTTTTAGTCTTAACTATAAATACCCCTCTCCAAGGATGGAGAGGGGGTTGGTTCTCAATGTATGTTTCACACTTTTCTAGAATTCAACCATTCCATTTTTTTCTCTCTTGACTTTCTCTCACTACTTTCTCTCTCTACAAATCTTCTCACCTCCTAGCTTATTTTCTTTTTAATCTTAATGAAGTGAAGTGATTATCGGGTGACCGACATCGTGTAATTCGCCATGCATTAGAATAATACCTGCATATACATCATAAGTGTGACAAGGCAATAGAGTTAAGAGAAGCTGCCAAGGATCATACATGATTAAGTAAACACCATTCTCTCATCATACAAATTCCCCTAATCCAAATTAGTTTAATTTAGTTTTAATTATTAGTTTAAACGAACCACCTTCAAACCCAAGATTTAAATTGATTTCATAAAATATAAAAACACAAAAACAATCTTTTCTTAACTTCTAGTTCTTAGCTATATTCAATTAGGACCTTTATTGATGCCTATTCCCCTAGAGAACGATAACAACCCCCGTGTCTTGTCTTTACTACACTACAACGGTTAGGTACACTACATAGGGAGTTGTAAAACTTCGTGTAGAAGTCCTACGACGACCGCATCAAGAAATTACTCTTATTTGCTACAAATAGGACTTGCTGCAAATTGAACCCTAAAAATTATTCCCCTCACAAATTTTTAGCCAAAACTTAAAATCTGAGCAGTTTGGAAAACATCAGACTAGCTGCCCCCTTAGCTTAAAAGGGCGGCCCCCTTTCTGATAAAGGGACCGACCATATACTTAATGGGGTCGGCCTACCTAATTACTAGTTTTACTATTTCTTTCTGCTTTTTGACTCCCTTTTACCTAGACTCAGCTATAATTTCCTATAATTCACAAACATCTCTTAGAACCTTATCCTTCACAATGTTCACATATCTCTAATCACATTATCTTCCTAGTATAAATTAGTTATCCTCATCAACACCTTCATCTCATTAATCTCATCACCTCCAATGTCATCCTCTCAAAATCCTTCATTCAAACTTTCCAAGAAACCAAAAATCTCCGCAAGACCCGTATGGAATAAGAAAATAAACACTTGTCCTTCACTAAACTTGAATGAAGTTGATACACCGACACCAATGCCTAAACCACCATCTCCTAACAATACACCTTCAAAAGAAAACTCTTCCATAGCACCCTCAAACCAAGCTTCACCTCAACATTACTCACCTCCACTCATTGATCCTTATGTTGGTGTTGTCATGCAAGCAAATCAAAACCACAATCAAACTCAATTTCAACCACCTCCTTCTCTAACTAGAGAGATGCTTATTGATGACATCAATCAACTTTAAGATATATCAAACCTTCTAGCAATGCATCTCTCAAATCATACCACTAATCCAGCACCATCCACACCAATCTTGCCACACACAATCACTTTCGACCAAGTTGAACATCATGTTGGATATTGCCCATGTTGTCGCTACAACCAAGCTCAATTCTTGGCTATAAGAGAGG
Source organism: Tanacetum coccineum (assembly GCA_026074375.1). Lineage (NCBI taxonomy): Eukaryota > Viridiplantae > Streptophyta > Magnoliopsida > Asterales > Asteraceae > Tanacetum > Tanacetum coccineum. The sequence continues at coordinate 21,024 of BQNB010012894.1, forward strand.
ATCTCAATTAGGTTTAATTTTTTCTTACTCGACCTCAACCACCACTACAAATTCAAGGGGACTATCCACCAACAACCACCTCCGCACCAAACTCTCCACCACCAACAAACTAGGCATGTTATATGCTTAGTATTTTCTCGCTTTCAAATAAATGATTAACCTATCCTTTTGCAAGCAAGTCCTATGGAACTCTAGGAAAATTAGTACTTTTGTAGTTTTTATTTATGTATGATGTATTATTATGCTTCAAGCATAATATTTAGCCTTAATGTATGCATGTGTTTCATACATAATATTTTATGTTATATGAATGCACTTATGTTCCTCTAGAAGTTAATCATTTTTGTAATGGTCGACTCTTATCTATATAGTTAAGCTTTGTTAATTGTCAAGAATTGTAACCATGCTTGAATATTTTTCCTTTATCTTTGCTATATGTTAGAAATATTGGTCTTATTCTTCTAACTTGTTTTTGTAGCAAAGTTACCATAGCTCAATTCCTTGGTGTCCACAAATGAGGGGCAGCACACATCAAGGGGGAGCGTTTCTTCCGTCAGATTCACATTGATTTATCGATAAAGGCATTTTTTATTTTACAAAAAGGGGGAGAAATGAAATAAAACTCACTAAAAACTTGTTTAAAAATAATATAGATTTAATGAGTTTAGATTTTGTAATCATCAAAAAGGGAGAGATTGTTGATAGAAATAATGCCTAAAAATGTTATTGATATTTTTTGAATTCTTTACGTTTTGATAATCACAAAATGTATAAACGCTCTATGTAAAATTAAACGTAAACAAGTAATTAGTCGTAAATTTTCATTCAAAAATTAATCACTTAAGGGTACTCGAGGAGTGGAGTAGGGAGAAGAGGAGCTTCGTTACCGAACCACTATAAATTCGTGTGTTGTGGTTTGATCTTTCTAACTCTTATCTCTTGTCTTACAAATTTACATTATTACTTATTGTCATTTATTTACTTAACTAGATTGTTCATATTGTGTGTACATTGTGATCACATAAAATCAAATCTAACTTTTTATATACAAACGACACATTAATTTAAAAAGCAGTAAACTATTCAACCCCCCCTCTAGTTTCCATAATTCTCATTAATTCACACAGATTATATTTGCGTCTGTGTTGGACTCTTGTACAGCTTGTGTTCTTGATGATGAACCACAATTGTGTATGGAATTGTGTCCTAATGAGATTTATTGATTGATCTCATTGGATCTAGAATCTATAAGTACACTTTTGTTATTTGGTGATCTGAGGCTGGAGCGGACTGCCACCTTTTCAATATCTACGATCTCGGAATGAGAAAGTCGATAGAAACGTGTTGTACTTTGTGAGAAATGAAACAAACTTCTTTTGAGAGAAGCCTGGGTAGCTGGGAAGGGTTGTGACTTGCATCACTGGATCCATGATGACTTGTCTTCAATATCAGAATCATCTTTGTGATTATCGAAAGATTATTCATTGGCCCGGTTTGTGCCTAAGTGAATGGAGGGATTCTTTCTTTATGCCCTTTATCCTTTCAATTATTTTTCTTTCTTCAACCACTTCAATGTTAAACTAACACGTCCTCATTATCACCATGTTTGGTTTATTTCGGTGATAACTCATGCCTTGGATAACATTTTTTACGTTCTTACTTTTCTCCTTTTTTCAATCATACATAAGGACTTATACTCTATATATTGGAGTGTCCCTGGGTAGATCCTCTGGTTCTGGTTGGATCATGGAACAAAATACCTCACCTTAACCACCTTATATCTCATTGAATAATCAATAGTTGGTCGGTCTTTGGGTATTTCCATCATAGCCATAAAACCTTTAAAAAATCAATCAATGTGTTTGAGAAATCATTTATTACACATTAAGAGTTTTCTATTTCACCAAAAACCTCCTCCTACACATATGCATCATAATATCAAATAGTTTTGCACATGCGAGGTCGAGAACGCACTTATATTCAAAATATCTCATCTAAATTAAGCCTTATTGATCACATTTTATTCACTATTCTCCCCCTCAAAAGTTGCATATGTGGTTGTAATTTTTGATTTAACAAATGAATTAAAATACAAGTTAATGTATTTTGATCCACTTATAGAATGAACGAGCATGGGGAAATAAGTGTTGCATGCCAAATGAACCACTTGTAGATACTTTTAAAAGATATGCCCCCTCAAAAATATATTATAGTGAAAACTTAGAGTGGGAGTTTGTTGAGCACACTATTTTGAAAGATTTTGAATATTTCTTTTTAAAATATCTTGAAAATTTGTGCTCAACCAAGAAAATAAGTTGATGTTAGATAGATCCTAAAGAGTATAAATCCAAAATCACTTTCTTAATACTTACCTTCAGCATTCAAAACTTTGAATGTTTATTTGACTTTGCTCAAGACCGAGAAGATATGAATTTCCTGTTGTTTAGGAATAATATACATAAGTGAACATTTTCCTTTCTTTGAAAAAAACGAGTTCTAAGTTGACATTTACTTATAACTCATATGTTTTGAGAAAAATTTGGAAAGTTTTTGATAAGAATGCTTGAAAACAAGAAGATTTCTCTTCTTTTGAAGATAAAGCGCACTAAAGCGTACACTTTTCTTTTCTTTAAAACCGAGTTTTGATCATAAGTAAATAGAAGTCATAGAAAAATTTAGAGAAGACATGTTTTAACATTTTTTAGAAACTCTCGCTTGAACTTTATTTACATTCCCGTGTCATTATTGAACGACATTTCTAAGGACATAAATATTATCAATTTACGAGAGACATGTCGGAGAAGATTATTTTTGGTATTTCTGATAATTTTCAATTTTGTATTCTGCTTTTATAGATTTATAATTTTGTATTTTGCTTTTCTGATAAATATATACAAAGAATTATTGTGATTTTGCAAGACGTTCAAGCTCCCGTGGAGACAAACTGCGCATACCAAGACGACGAACCAAATAGTTAAACCGATCCACTGGAAGGGCTTTGGTGAAAATCTCAGCCAATTGGTAATCTGTCTTGACAAAATACAGTTCAATCGTACCCTTTTCTACGTGTTCCTTAATGAAATGGTAGCTTAAAGCGGTGTGTTTGGTTCTGGAATGTTTGACCGGTTACAAGATATGGCTATGGCTGACTTTGAATCAAAATAGATAGGGACCTTGTTAAAGTGAAAGCCATAATCTGTTAACTGTGTTCGCATCCAAAGGAATTGGTCATAACAGGCAGATAGAGACACATATTCCACTTCCGCGGTTGACAGCGATGTACAATCTTGTTTCTTCGAGGACCAGCTCACCAGCTTTTCGCCTAAGAATTGATTTCCACCAGAAGTACTCTTGAAGGAGTCTTGACATCCTGCGTGATCGGCATCTAAAAAACCGGTTAGTTCAAAACAAGATTCCTTCGTATACCAGAGACCCATATTGACGGTTCCCCAGAGATAACGAAAGATCCTTTAAACCTCCTTGAGGTGCTTCTTGGTTGGTTGAGTCTGGTACCAAGCACATAAACAAGTAGCATGTACAATGTACGGTCTGCTTGACGTAAGATACATTAGGTTACCGATCATGCTTTGATATTTTGTTGCATCGACTGGAGTCCTATTCTTGTTAAGATCAAGCTTGTTTTTTTGTCTCTATTGGTGTACCAATGGGATCACAAGTTTCCATTCCATACTTTTTCAGGATTTCTAACACATAGTTTGACTGGTTTATGAAGATGCCACGAGGGGATTGGTTAACTTGTAAACCAAGGAAAAACGTCATTTCCCCTATCATTGAAATTTTGAAATGGCTTTTCATAAGGTTAGCAAATAATTGGGTACACCTAGGTTTATATAACCAAATATCATATCATCTACGTAGACATGTACCACTAAGATGTCGTTGTCAAAGTGTCTGATAAACAAAGTTGGATCAATGGTGCCTTTGGAGAAATGATTATCTAGGAGAAACTTTGACAATTCGTCATACCATGCCTTCGGTGCCTACTTTAACCCATAGAGTGCCTTATTTAGCTTGTATACATGGCTTAGATGATCAGCATCGATGAAACCTTCAGGTTGACACACATACACGTCTTCCTTTAATGAACTATGCAAGAAAGCATTTTTTACGTCCATTTGGAACACTATGAACAATTTATGTGTAGCGTAGGCCAAAAATATCCTAATAGCTTCCATCCTAGCAACCAGAACAAAGGATTCTTCAAAATATATTCCTTCCTCTTGACGGTACCCTCTTACAACCAAACGAGTTTTGTTTTTGATGACCGTATTTTCTTCATCGTGCTTGTTTTTGAATAGCCATTTCAGAGTAAAGGGTTTTATGTTGTTTGGTAGAGGAACTAACTCCTATACATCAAGCCGTTTGAACTGGAGAAGCTCTTCTTGCATTGAGTCAATCCATCTAGGGTCGGTCATTGCTTCTTTGACATTGCTTGGTTCCATAGTGCTCACGGACAATGCATAAATGCATATTTCATCATCTGTCCGTAGCTGATTCCTTGTCAAAACTGGTCGTGAGGGTTCTCCTATCACTTGTTCTAGAGGGTGATCCTTAGTCCACTGATAGTCATGTTGCTACGGTTGATAAAATGTATGCATGTTCGATGGATCCACATATTGAGATGATGATTCAGCAAAACTTGTGGATGCTGGAGCAAATGGATTTATGAGCGTATTCTCATCGAGCATTGCATTTTGAACATTTTCAACAACTGTTTTAGATTGGAGTTGTGCTTGACCATCTTATTTCTGAACACGTTGTTGTTGTTGTGGCTCGTCAAAATCCTATGAAGTGTTTGGACTAGTTGGAGCTTAAGAAGATGAATTTGTTGGTGTCGGTGCAGAGTATGTAGTTGGTATAGATGTATTTAGAGTCTAAAGATTCTGAGTCGCTAGAGCATCATAAGTAGTTCTTATAGCATCTGGTGGTTGACCACCAATATAATCATCATACATTGCTTCAAACAAGAGATCGAATTCACGTTCAGTTGTGTTAGGAACCGAGAAAAGACTCGATCACTTCCAAAGTTGTAATAGTATAGCTCGTAGCATAATATTTGGAAACTCACCAAGCTAACCAGGTCAACATAAGTCATCCTTATGTTGACCGGCCAATGCAAGGTATAAATACCCCTCTCCATTCCTTGGAGAGGGTTGGTTGTTCATTTGGTTATTCACATAATACATTTTCCTTTCTTTCTCTCACTATGTGCTACAACCCTCATTTCTCTCTCTAAACTTTCTATCTTGATTAGTTGTTAAGTGATTTGATACATCTACAATTGGTATCAGTAGCCATGGGGTGATATCGTAAGCTTGTGTACGTTTATATCTTGTTTAGATCATTAGTTATAGTTATTTTTGGTTTTCGTGTGTGATGAGGTATAGTTTCCCCCGGGACATCCGAAGGATAAATCTGGCTTAACATGCTTCTACCAAACTAACATGGGCTGAACTAAACAAATGCTTCGGAGATGCTGACTTGTCGAAGGACAAGTCAGGTTTAGAGTCACCACCAGAATTCCGGAGAAGCTGGTATGTCGAAGGACATATCAGGTCCGGAGTTATTAGCTCCGTCCTAGCGCAGCGACACCTAAGGTACAGCCCGACAAAAGGTACAGTCCTTACGAAGGACCATTGTCCTTGGAATGACACGCAACCGACAGTCATACCAAGAGAGAGCCCCACGATTATGTCTTGTAGTGAATCCCAAATAGTATAAAGAGAAGGCTCATTTCCCCAAGACGGGACACATAATACTTACTCTGGACCACACTTTATATTCTCCGCATTTATCTCATACCACCATACTTACTCTTATGCTGGAGTTGGTCTTGGATTCACATCCCGGGGCGAGCTAACGGTGCTTTTCCTTACTTTCAGCTAGGAGATGAAGGACCAAGCTCCGGAGGAACCAAGCTGAACTCAACATTTATCATCGCTGAGGTCACTTTTACCAAGCCTAAGCTGCCCACATAAATTTACCTCAACATTTGGCGCGATTCGTGGGGCTCGGCATCCCAATCTACCCGAGTCTGACAAAAAAATATGACTGACTCGCAGTCACTGGAGGAAGGGGTCATCAGGGTAATACCGGAATTCAGGGTGACGGGACCACACCCGTGGTCCGTTGCGTCCTTTCCGCCAGACAACGGCCACCCCTCTACTATCCTCGTTAGTTAGATAGGAAACACATCGAGGACGGTCGATATAAAACCCAATAAAAGGCCAGGGTTAAAGAAGAAACCATATCCATCATCCTTACCAGAGTAAATATTTGCATCGGCAACTCAACAAATGCCGTAGATTCGAAAGAGAAGCCCTAGAAAGCAAAACTTCGGTGCTAATCACGAAGGTAAATATAAAAGCATAAATGGAAAAAGGTATGAACGAGCGGAGCAAGTCTGGTTCGGAACCCTCATTGGAATGATTAGAGGATATACAAGCAGGAAAAGGCCCCGCGAATAAGCGGAACAATGGTTGGACAACGAGATATCATTTCCTTCCACTTCAGGGTGTCAGCTGGTCGATTCTCCCATAATACTTGAAGCACTGATCGAAGGATTCCTGGTCCGAAGGATTTATGTTGACAGAGGAACTTCCTCCGAAGTTATGTATGAGCATTGTTTTCGAAACTTAAGAGCCGAAACAAGGGCAAAGCTTAAAGAGTCCAGAACGTCGTTGGTGGGATTTTCTGGCGAAGTAAGTTACCCAATAGGAACCATCAACCTAAATGTGACTATGGGAGAACCGGAAAGGCTCCGAATTATACCAATGGAATTTGCAGTCGTTAAAAGCCACTCCCCTTATAATGTCATATTGGGACGAACTGGTCTAAGAAGCTTAGGAGCTGTAGCCTCCACTATCCACTCAATGATAAAATTCCCCACCGCCAATGGGATTGCAACAGGTGACAACCAAGAAGGAAACCCTCCATGAATGCCGAAGGATGGAAGAAGCGCATGGACCGGTCCTGGAAGGAAGGATTGCCTTCCCACAAATACCAACACTTGGTTCGGAAGGAACGACCAACACGAGCAGGGAAGAAATTCAAGGGCAGACAAAAGAATGAGGGGAACCTGAGGACACCGTACAACCACCACCCAGTCCACCTGAGAAAGACACTCAGATAGATGAAAAAATTGAGGGAAAGGACAAACACCCTGAGAGGTCGCTCAAAAGCAAGCCTCTAGAGAAGGTGGTCATTCATGATGACTATCCGGACCAAACCATTACTATCAGAGGAAACTTGTTCGTTAAGTGTAGATCTGAACTCATTGAAATATTATGGAAGCATGCCAATGCTTTTTTTTGGACTCTGGCAGACATGACTAGAATTCCCTGTTTCATTGCGGAGAACGAACTCAAGACGTACCCACACATAGAGCCGAGGGTGCAAAGGAAACGGAGCATAGCTCTGAACAGAAGAAAAATAGTAAAAGATGAAGTAGCAGAATGGCTTAAAGCTAGAATAGTTAGAAAGGTATGATACCCTACTTGGGTAGCCAATCCTGTTCTGGTCAAAAAACCAGACGGCAGCTGGAGGATGTGCATTGACTTCAAAGACTTGAATAAAGCCTGTCCAAAGGACCTATATCCTCTGCCGGAGATCGATTGGAAGATAGAATCCCTAATGGGGTTCAAGTACAAGTGCTTCCTAGACGTCTACAAGGGGTAACACCAAATACAAATAACCAAAAAGGATGAAGAGAAAACGGCGTTCCATACCAATGAAGGAGTCTTTTGTTATACAAAAATGCCCTGTAGACTAAAGAACGTCAGAGCAACATATCAAAGATTGGTCGACTCCATCTTTGAAGAACAAATGGGAAGGAACTTAGAGGCATATGTGGATGACATGGTCATCAAAAGTAAGACAGAACCAGAAATGATAAAAGACGTTGAAGAAACATTGTTGACACTCAAAAAGGTAAACATGAAGCTGAATCCCAAAAAATGTTCCTTCAAAATGGAGGAAGGCAAATTCTTGGGATATATAGTTACTTCTGAAGGAATCAGGGCAAATCCAGAAAAAGCAAAGGTCGTGGTAAACATGCCCTCACCAAGCAACCTGAAGCAAATAAAACGGCTAAGCGGCAAACTTGCTGCCTTGAACAGATTCCTTTCTAAAGCAGCAGAAAAGGCTCTACCCTGCCTAGACACCCTCAAAAAGTGTACAAACAAAAAGGACTTTCATTGGACAGCAAAGGCCGAAGAAGCATTCCAGGAAATAAAGAGACTGATAACGGAGCTACCAACCTTAACGGCCCCAAAGAAGGAAGAAGAACTCATGGTCTACCTATCAGCGGCCAACGAAGCAGTCAGTGTCGTCCTATTAGTGGAAAGACAAAGGAGACAAGCCTCAATCCATTACGTAAGCAGAACACTGCAGGGTGCTGAAATTAATTAGCTACCGATGGAAAAGCTAGTTCTAGCACTAGTATATGACGCTAGGCGATTGAGAAGATATATTCAAGGCCATATAATCAAGGTTATCACAAACAAATCCATAAGCCAAATATTAAACAATCGAGAAGAAACGGGAAGATTGACTAAGTGATGAATTAATCTTGAAGTCTATGGCATCAAATACGCCCCCAAGAAGCGCAATAAAAAGACAAGTACTCACCGATTTCCTGGCCAACACAATGAGAGAGGATAGCTCTACACAAGTAAAATTAAGTAGGTCGAATGATACTTTGAGAGAAAGAAAAAGCAGGGAAGAGCAGGAAGCTCCGGAAGCTAAAACACCTAAAAACTTGGGCACCAAAACAGACATATGGAAACTATATACCGACGGAGCCTCCAATGAACACGAATCCGGGGCAGGACTCATCCTAATAGATCCGGAGGGAGCAGAATATTCCTACGCTCTTCGATTAAACTTTGCCAACTCAAACAATGATGCGGAATATGAAGCGCTCCTGGCAGGTTTAAGAATAGCAACAAAAATAAAGGTTGAAAAGATGCATGCATTTGTAGATTCGAAGTTGGTAGCAAGCCAGGTGGAAGGATCATACGAAGCAGATAGTGAGAAAACCAAGAAGTGCAAGGAAAAAGCCTTAGAAATGATTCGTAGCTTCAACAACTTTCAGATAAGCCATATACCAAGGGAAGATAATAAAAGAGTCGACACTTTAAGCAAGCTTACAGCAGTGCAATGTGAAGGATTAACAAAGAGAGTTGTTTAGAATTCACTTTATGTAATGATATTTATGGAATTACCATTGTTTACCATATCACCATACACAAGGACTAGAATAGTCAATATATGATTGTTATGTAATATGTGGTGGTATAAATACCCCTTTATGGCTTCCATAGAAGGGTTGAGGCTTTTGTAACATTTCAACTTTATTCATTTTACATCTTTTTGTTTCTTTTTCTACTATCTCTCTCTAAACATGACTATCTCTATCTTTGAGTTACCAAGACTACCGGATCTAAGTTTATTTAATTTTGTCAATTGGTATCAGAGCCAAGGTTTCGTTCTTGGGTCGGGTTTATCTTGTGTCCGGTTGGTCTCGATTTTGATATCTCAAATCTGTCATGTTTCGTGGCTGTCATGCTTACCACAACTTATTGTTTAAGCTATTTTGTAGCTCAGTTTTTATGAAAAGCCATGGTTCGAGTTGTTAAAAAGATTTTTAAGCTTATTTGGCCTCATTTCTGCTTATTTCGAGCTTATTTTTTTGTCCTTGTTTGGGTGTTCAAGCTTATGTCGTCCTTTTTCTGGGCTTATTCGTGTAGGTTTCTTGGCTTATTTTGTAGGTCTTTCGCTTGGTTAAACTTATTTTTTGGTTTAACAACTTACCTTTTAAGCTTATTATTTCTGGGTTCTTAAAGATGCTTATTTTTGAAGCTAACAAAGCAAAGAGACACAGATCCAAAATTTCTGGATCTAGGTTTTTTTGTTTGTTTGTGGACCACAAAGACCTTAGGCGAATTATACCACCCTCAAGCGAAGTATACCTTAGGGAGAATTATACAGTGTTGGTTGGGTGACTTATACCACCCACGTTGGGCGAATTATACGCCAAGCTAGGGCGAACTATACAACTGCCATGTCAGGCGAAGTATACCATGAACCTAGGCGAAGTATACATCTGCCTTAGGCAAAGTATACCACAACCTAGGCGATGTATACAACCAACCCAACCCAGACAGAGTCAACTCGGTATTTACCGAGTTGACCCAGTCGACTCAACCGAGTCTGTGCCGAGTCAAAACCAAACAGAAATGAAGAATGAGATTTAAGACTCGAAACATTAACAACTACAACAACAACAACAACCAACATAAACCCTCCATCACAGCCACAACAATCATCAAACCTCACAAATCTAAACTACCTATAACCCAACATCACAAATCATAACTCTAACAAATCCAATCTAATCCTATCACATATCCATCTCCATCTCAACTCGAAATAAAATAAAACTCAAGATCTTAGTTCTTGATTTCGTGTTTAGCAATTTATTTCCAGATCTTTATAAGATCATTAACACGGATCAAACTTATCATCGATCTCTGTTGGGTTTAACCCTTTTACTATTCGAAATTAAAGTAGAGTTGTAACAACTTTGTTACACTCGATCTTTGTTTTGATTACTAAAACACAAAACGAATTAAATTACAACCTACCCGAGACCTCATATAAAGATCTTGAAGCCTTGACATTCTCGTCCTTGTGTGGTTCGAATGATTTTGGGTAGCAGATAATAAGTTGTTGTTTGGTGTGTATCAAAGGTTAACTTTGATGATGCACTCATTTTTGGAAGAAAGAAACTTAAATATAGATGTATTGAGTTTGTGTAGGTGATGAGTATCAAGATAAGAGGTGTTTCGTTTATTTGCTGATTTATGGGATTATAAGGATGGATCAAGATGTGCTTATCGGAGTGATAAGGTAGATGTGATTTTTGTTTGGATCTATTTTTTTAGCTGGAAGAAAAAGATAGGTGGGAGGCATTGGTAAAGGATTAGGGTTAGGTTTGTGAGAAAATGATATTTAGTTGCTTTGTGATGGACCGGGTTATTACAACAAATGTAAGTGGGCCAGGTTTTCATGATAAAGTTGGGCTGGATATATGATTAATTGAAAGTTAGGATGTGTTATTTTATTTGGGCCACCGGTTGATGGTCTTAGGCTGGGATAAACTAAGCAGGCCAAGTTTTATAGTGATAAGAGGAGTTAGGCCTGGTATTTGGTTTATGGTTCACTAAATGTTGTCAAAAATAAGACGACTATAGTAAATTACTTGTGGCATCCGAATTTTTGTTTAAGTATATTAGGCTTAACTTAATTTGGGCTGCGAGTTTATGATTTAATTGGCTAAGTTTGTGATGGACCCATGTATAACAGTTTAAGTGTTAATTGTTTTACATTAAAACAAAATTTAGCTAAATGACTCACATGGGATGATTATTGCTACATTTAGGTGTTAATGGTTACATTGGAGCTTGTTTATTGTAGCCCTATCCTCTTACCAAAAGTTTCTACAAATTGGTGTATAAATTGGTTAAGTTGGGCTAAATATTTAAGATTAAATGCTTATCGGATGTATTCGAGGTTCGAAATGACAAAGTGACAATTTGACGAAACCGGGATCTATGCTTATAAAGAATCATGGAATTTAATTTGTATGGCTAGATTTGGAATTAATTTTTCAAAGTGACTACGGAGTTGATTGGGTATCACTTATTTGAGATTGAAGTGGTATTTTACGAAGGCGTATACTTATTTTATCTTGAAGTCAGGATTTAGTCATTCATAGTTGGTTGAATGCATGACTTTCAATGATAACTTGCTCGGGCTTAAGATTTTGGATGAAGACCTGGGTTATCTAGTTACCAGCAGTCAGGGTAGTTGGTTGAAGACCTGGATAACTATCACTTAAAGGAGTTACGTTGTAGTACTCAGTGCCACACGTTGAAGACGATATGGATAATTACAAGCGGTGATGAAATTCTCATACTCTGTCTGGTAGGAGAAATGTGTACATTCGAGACTTAGTTGACTTTGTTGTTACCATCTCGACTACATAGCGGGATACATTGTATACATCCGGGACTTAATTGACTTTGGTGTTGCAATTTATTTCATCACAATCATGGAGGAAGAAAAGTGCATATTCGGGACTTAATTGACTTTGGTGCTACCATTTCGACTTCATGAAAGGGGTAAAGTGTGAACTTAGATATTTGATTGCCACAAATTCTCTACACCATTCGTCCAATAATAGTGCAAGCTTAAGTCACAAGAACAGGGAATTCTTCTTCAGTTTCAAATTTGGGATATCGGGTTTACTCCATTAGTAGTAAACATTCGGTGGGCCGTTGATCTTGTTTAATGTTCTTCTAGTCCTAACCAAAGGTTTATACAAATTGGTTAACTTGAACTAATTTTTCAAGTTTGGTATATCGAGTTTACTCCATCAGTGGTCATTTCAAATTGCCTACAAAACGGTTGGTAAAAAGATAGTCAGAGAGAGTTTATGAGTAGAGATTTAATCAGCAGTTGATTCTCACGGGATAGATTTGAGCTAATTTATTCTTCACAGAAGTATTCAAGTATATGTGCATACATGGTTTTTCTGATTCCGAGGTATCGAAACCAGCAAGGGGGAAGGAAGACACACCCTTGAGTCTTTTCCTTTCTTTTTCTTGAAAGCTTTAATAAGTCATCTTTCTTGAAAATCTTTTGGTTAGGCAATGCCAGGAAGACTAATGTCATAACCGCAGAGAAAATCAAAGCTTTGATTTATGGCTTTTGGGTGCATTTCTTCAACCACATGGGGGAAGTGATATCTTGTGAAAGGTAGTATGCATTATTTGAAATTCCAAGGGGAAGAGTTGTGAGAAGAATTATTCAAGCGTGAGAAGATACGTTGTTAATCCTGTTAATGTTTTCCCCGAACGATCAATCACTAAGCTTATTCTTAAAGAAGCAGTAATATTTGATGTGGTGTCCTACTAATTTTGATGTGCACTTAATTATTCCAAGCTTGTAAGAAAGCTTTGAAACTGCTCAAGAGAGGATTGCTGGTTTGGAAGGAAGCTTTGAAAGCTTCTAAATGAAGAATATGTGACATGAATTAGGGGGAAGCTAATTCAGAAGCTTCTCCTTAACCAGAAGTGTATGGGTTACTTAGTTCGTGCCTATTACATTATTTCTCCTACAAGGTATTACAAAGATGATTTGTGTTGGAGTGCGGACTTGAAGTCAAAGACCACAGAAGACATCATGAGCATTAGAAGCTTCATGGAAGTTCTTGTTCTTAATCGTTATGTACTTGTTAGGAAAATATTGTAAGTAATTCTGCATATCGTCCCGTGGAGGAAGATTGTTAGGAATTCACTTTACGTGACGACATTTATAGAATTACCATTGTTTACCATATCACCACACACAAGGACTAGAATAGTCAATATAGGATTCTTATGTAATGTGTGGTGGTATAAATACCCCTTTATGGCTTCCATAGAGGGGTTGAGGCTTTTGTAACATTTCATCTTTATTCATTTTACATCTTTTTGTTTCTTTTTCTACTCTCTCTCTCTCTAAACATGACTATCTCCATCTTTGAGTTACCAAGACCACCAGATCTAAGTTTATTTGTTTCTGTCAGGAGTACTAATTGAGGAACTCAATGAGTGATCAGTGGATACGGTAGAGGTCAATGCGATCATTGAAGAAGCAACAAAAACTTGGATGACACCGATCCAAGAATATATTGAACATAAAATCCTACCAGAAGATACCGTCGAAGTACGAATGATTCAAGAAAAAGCACACAAATACACCATGGAGGAAGGAATCTTATACCGAAAATCATACTTAGGACCACTAATCCGATGCATAGGTCCGCAGCAGGCCAAATATCTGATAAAGGAAATACACATGGGGTCGTGTTGAATGCATGACGGACCAAGGAGGGCAGTCCATAAAGCTATGACTGCTGGATACTTCTGGCCAAGCATGCATCGGGATGCCAACAATGAAATATCAAGCTGTGACTCATGTCAAGTATATGCCACCGTACCGAAGCTGCAAAAAAAGACATGATCTTCGTCACTTCTGCGTGGCCCTTCTAAAAATAGGGAATAGACATTGTCAGACCACTTCCCGAGGCTCCGAGTAAAATCAAGTACTTAATTGTAGCTATTGATTATTTCACCAAGTAGATAGAGGCCAAGGCAGTAACTAGCATAACAAGAAAACATGTCAAAATTTTTGCATTTGATAACATTGTATGCAGGTTCGGAACACCAGCCACCATCATAACAGAAAATGGAACCCAGTTGATTAATGACCCATTCAAGTCTTGGGCAGAAGGACTAGGAATAAAACTCATCTCTACATCGGTATACCATCCTCAAGAAAATGGAGCCGTGGAGAGGGCTAATCGAAGCATAATGCAAGGAATCAAAACGAGGCTACATCAGGAAGGAGGAGCATGGGTAGAGGAATTGCTAAATGTGTTATGGGCCCACAGGACAACACCCAAAACGAATAATGGAGAAACACAATTTAGTCTAGCATATGGTACCGAAGCAGTCATACTTGTAGAAATAGGCATCCCCACAAGAAGAACAATCTAGAGGTCCAATGAAGAAAATGAGGAAGCACTCAGGATGAACTTAAAGCTGCTCGAAGAGTGGAGAGAGATAGCGACAATCAGATAAACAAGACGAAAATGACAAGTGGAAAAGTATTACAATCAACGAGTCAATCATAAACAATTCAAGGTAGGAGAATTCATCCTTTAAAAGAACGAGCTATCAAAGGCAGAAAATTCAGGCAAACTTGGACCAAAATGGGAACGGACCATACGAGGTTGTTGAAACATATGGCACGGGTTCCTACAAGCTTCGGTCTATGAAAGGTGCAGAAATACCACGCACATGGCACTCTAGTAATTTGAGGAAATATTACATGTAATAGGAAGTAAGGGAAAGGAAGAAAACTGTTGCTAAACTCTCTGAAAAACATGTATTTTTTATCGGAAGCAACAGATCTAATGTACATCTTTATGATGATATGAAAGAACAACTTTTGAATCCATGAAAACACAAAGGCATCGGATGGTTTGCTACCTCTAGATGGGATAATAAGCAACAACAAGCGCGAAAGAAAGAAACACGTAAGTTCGCCAGTGGAAGGGAGGAAGCACAAAGTCTTCCCCCTCCTACGAAAGCTCTCTAATGAATAGCTACATCGGATGGAGAAATATCATGCAAGCTAGATAGATTTTAATAACAGTTGTCTAAGTATGTATGCTTAAAAGGCAAAGAGTTGACTAATACTCTGCATGGGTATGCACCTATTGCCGCGTTTTAAGAAACAAACAATTACAAAGGACAAACATGAATATACTATATAAAAATGGGACAAATAAGCAAGTTAGGCACAACATAAAGGGAAATGACAAAGACAAAGGATAACATAAATTGACCCGAAGGAGTGCAAAGTAAAACACCATCAAAAGAGGCGATAGTAACAAAACTACCATCAAGTATTCGAAACATTACATATCCAACAAAGTTGGCAAAATCTAGCAAACATAAAGGTCAGTCTAAATACTAACAGCTAAATCATAAGAAGCATGATCAAGGAGGCACTCATTCCAGAGCTTCATTAGCGCTGGAGGAAGCTGCGGCAACTAAGGTGGCCGAACGAACAAATTTGTCCGGCAATATCTGGGTAACATCGGAAAGACTACCTTCGGAGGCCGCAACAATCTTGCTAAGAAAAGGAAAAGGAGTAGTAGGAAAGTCATCCATAGCCTTGTCAAAATCAACCTTAGCACCAACATGGAAGTTAGAGACTTTCTGGACAACTGCTTCAAACTTAACAACGGTATGCCCCATCCGTAACCCCTCTCAACACCATAATTTATGCCAAGAGATACAACACGAGCAAGAGCAACATGAAATTCATCGCTCGACAACACCTTCTGAACAAGACTCTCCACACCAGAACCAACAAACTAAGTAACCTGCTCCCTTAAACCACCCGCAACATCCTTGTATTCTTGAGATTTAGACTTCTCTAGAACAAGTTCATTCTGCAAGTATCTCACAGTAAGAGATTGCTTCGATAACTTAGCATCGGTCTGGGTTCGTTCCTCTGATAAACTTGCGAAAGTAGTTTTAGCATCGGTAAGTTAAGACCGCAACTTCCTTATCTCCTCAGAAGCAGCATCCCTCTGAGAATGTAACTCCCTATTCTCCTGACCCAAAGCATCATAACCTCTTTGCAAGTTCTCAAGCTTATTGTCCAAGGAAGTAACCTCCAAATGAAGCAACTTAACATCCCCTTTCTTCTTATCAACCTTCTCCTGAAGATGGGCCTTAGATGAAACCAAATTAGCATAACGAGAATTCAACTCATAGCCATAAGAAACCAACAAAGCACTAAGGACATTAACACGATTTGACAACTCCAGTAGAAGCAAAGATTCGGTCCTCCTAAGCTCAGCCGGTATAATAGTCCGATCCAAAGCCTTCCTACCTACATCCGGATCCTTGAAAATATCCTTACACAAGATGCTATGTTCTGGTGCATAGGGTCCGTTCCACTCCTCTCTAGTATACAAAGGAGAGGAAACGCCTTCATGTGGGTATGGCATGTGATAGGAACCAGGAGCAAGAGGAAATAGTGTCAAATCAATCTCTTCACCACGAGTAGTTGTGCCAAAATCATCATCTGGAATTTGATCATACTCAGCATCGCAAGCAAGAGCACTACGAGCCAAAAAATCCAGCGAATCCATTTGACGCCGCATAACCTCAGCCCCAGACTTCCCAACACGACCACTAGCAACAACACCTGAAAATCCACAAACAACTTAGCCAAAAACATAAACTAAAAGAAAATAAAAAAGAGGAGGAAATAGAAACATACCTCCAAGGGAAAGACTATGACCAAAAGTAGAAGCAAGGGCCGAAGTCTCAACATAGGATGGTTCAGAAGCACTCACAACTGCTATAGAAGGAGGATCACCCAACCTCTTACCAAGACGCAGTGTAGGGGCCAAAATAGCCCTCGTAGAAACACCTTCATCTCTTTCCAAACTATCCTCAATCCTGGCACATAAACCAACTAGTTCAGTTTCATCCGTACCTTCGGCCTGATCCAACTCCAGAGCACTAGAACCAACTTCTAAATCTCTTTTCTGTAGCTTCCTCTATTTCGATGGCTGGTTAGCATAAGAAGGGCCCTTTGTGTAGAATATCTTAACACAAGTATGGAATGATTCACTTAGAGTTTTAGAGAGAGAAAGAGATGGTTGGATGAACACTTAGAGAGAGAAAGAAAAAGGATAATGTTAGGTTAGTAAAAATGTGACAAATGAACAACCAACACCCCTCTCAAGCACTATGGGTGAAGGTACTTATCACTCTAAGTCTTGCGGCATAGGACCCTTAGTGGGCTTATCCATGGGCCTTTGCCGGTTAGGCTTTCTACTTACCTTTCAACTTTACTACGAGCTACGACTACCTACTATGGTAGGGACCAACACTTTTTTTTTTTGTATTTCTAACAATCTCCCCCTAAGGGAGGTCACTCCAATTTACAAAAATTTAAACTTAGCATATTATGCTTTTACTTTGGTCTTGAGCTCGTAGTCTTTAACTTCAATCATTAACTTATGATTTGATGTAGTGATCATTGACTTTGGATTTGAGCTAGTTCTTTTGTCTTGACATGAATGTGATATTTGATCTTTTTGAAATCATCAACTAAGCATAATCTCGTTTCGCCATCTTGTAAACTTTGCCATCTCGTAAACTTGTGACTTCTGGACCGGCATGCTCATACCTTTCTTGATTTGATAATCTTGAAAATTTTTAATAAAGCATTTTTCTTGAATTTCTTTAACTTTAACACTTTGTCACTTCAAGAAGGACGTACGGTATCAGAGTAGCGGAAGACTTGAAACATGTACTTGAGCTTTCATGATGTCTTTATATTTGTCGGTCGGGTATGAGCATGTGGCTATGAATCTTGTGAGTCAGCTGGAATCAGGTACCTCCATCACCATCTTTAAATATTACTGAAATAAAACAGTTAACAATAAAGCAGGGGGATGAATATGGCTTTGTCATTCACCCGTGTTTGGTTGGAGTAACCATCGAATCCATGAGGATCGACCTGTGATCAGATAGATTCAATTTAAGAAGAATCTCCTTTACAGGATTTCCAGCTGAAGTATCAAATTTTTCTAACACATATATATCAGATTCATCAAACTCAGCATGTTCTCATTATCGGAACGTCTCAAAGCAGACAACATGATAAGAGTGAACCCCGTGAGTTACTATCTCACCGATTGAAATAAAAAATTAATTTGAAAATCAATCGATGTGTCACTTGCTAAAGTGGTTTTGTGACACATCGAGAGTGTTAATCTTTTCAAAAATTTATCTGCAATCGTCAATTCATAACCTGGAACAAGTTTAATTCATATAGAATCGCACCATTGTTGCTTTCCAGTTGTCACAGGTTTGATTCATATAGAATCGCACAAGTCACCTACCAAGAGCTTGTTTGATGTTGGCTCAAGTAGGATTTCAATCTTCATAGTGAATGAAATCACTCGGATGTTCTAGCAAAATCACAAGGATAATGCGTAGGACTCTTAATATGTTAACTTGTTATTCACATTGTGTGAAATAGCAAGCATGATTTGACAAGTGTCCTAATGAGATTTATGGATGATCTCTTTTGGCTCTAGACTTAATAGTGCACTTTGTTTTTTGTGATTGGAGGCTGGAGCACACTGCCACCTTTTCAATATCTACTAACTCGGAGTGAGAAAGTTGATAGAAATGCGTGTAATCTCTGTGAGAAATGAAACAAGAGTTTGTTGAGAGACCTTGAGTGGCTAAGGAGGGTTGTGTATAGCGTCACTAGGTCCATGACTGTCTTTAATGTCAGACAACAACTTAGTGTTTCCGACAGATTATGTATTGACTCGGTTTTTTCCTAAGTGTATGGAGGGCTTCTTTCTTTTCACCCTTTATCCTTACATTTCTTTTTCATTCTTCAACCCCTTCAATGCTTACCGAGACTTCATAACTAATACCTTGTTGGGTTTGTTCCAGTGTTAGCTCCATCTCAGTCGGCATTATTCCTGATTCTCACTTTTTCTCCTTTTGTATCATACCTAAGGACTTCTACACTAACTAGTGGATATCCCTGGGTAGATCCCTCCGGTTTTGGTTGGATCATGGGATTTGAATACCTATGCCTAACCACCTTATAACTTCATAAATTTAAGTACATGGTCGGTCTTTAGGGTATTCCATCACAATCAAAACCAAAATCATTAAAAAGTTCAATCAAAGTGTTTGATATAAATATCAAAAGATTTACACTTTGAGAGTTTTTCATCATCACTAAAAAGCTCCCCCTTAACATGTGCACCGTAATCGTAGTACATGCTAAGTGTTGGAGTGCATTGAGTCCATTTTATATGATCACATGTCAATACAATTTAGATTCAGTTTAATCACATTTTCTCCCCTTATCCAAAATGTTAATCCCTTGATATTTTGGATATCAATTGATTAAACGTTCGGGGACAAAATGTTACATAATCACTATAAGGAACATTTTAATGCTCCCCCTCAAGTTTTGAGGGTATATAAGACTGTGCTGAGTATAATAATTTGAAATTTTTTGAATTTACTAAGAAATTCTTGAAAATTTTATACTCGAGCACACCTTATTTTCACCATAAGTCTACACTACATATATACAAATTCACAAGTTTATGATTATACGAAATGACCTTTGAGATATGAACACAATATGACAAAGTCATATTGTTCATTGGAGCAGTCTGAGGTCAGTTCCGTAGAGTCTACCGCCAACAAATTTCTCCAAACTCCTCATCATCCTTCTTTCCTTTAGCAGCTTGTTGATGTCCTTGATCATGAAATGAGCTCTTTTCGTTTCCAATGTGCTCCATCTTCTCTTTGGCAAGTACTCCATGTCGATATTCTTAGTAATGTCTTTGTGCAAAGAAAAAATCCTTGTTAATGTGCCATCACTGAACTTGTAAAGTTCATCGGAGCAAATCAACATGTTCGTCTTGTTGTCGTCGACATAAATGAATCCATGAGGGTCTTTGTATGGAGTGTAGGGGTGCCTTTTTCTGCGATTGGGGCTTTTGGTATCAGGCTTGGTGACGTTGATCTTCTTTTGATAGCTTTCAACTCCAAGTTGAAGATCCTTGACTCGTTTCTGAATAACCAGGCTCCTGGTAAACATTCTCAATGCAATTGCGAAGTAAGCAACATCATTTCCTGAAAGATTTATGAGCCGATTCTGAACCCCAAGAAGTAACATGTCCTCGATATCATTGATCTGAAGTCGAGGAAAGCCACCTTCCTTGAATCTGTATAAGTCATTATCAGCTCTTCTCACTTTAATATCTTCCAAGTACCCATACCCATGTTTCCTCATTACTTTAACATGAGTGACTGCCAGAATTCGTTTAGTAGAGTATACATCTTTTCTTGATTGCAGGCCTCTTGCATATGAATAGAAGGTTTTCCTTTACTCTCTCCAATGTGAAATACCCCATAACGTATGTTTATCATAAGCAACTTTGACTGGACTCCTTATGTTTGGAACCATGTCTTTAATGCCTGGTAGATCATACTTAGCGGCCTTTGTCTTGGTGGTAGAAGTCGTGTAGGTCATAGTCGAAACTCCTCCTTATAGATACTTGAGATCATTGTTGATGAAGTAATCAACTGGTACTATTTGACGATTTCTATGCATGACTAAAGGAAGGGGTTTGGAGAGATCAAATGGATAGTCACTGCCTTCTGGATTCTCCCAATCAAGTTTTTCTGAAAGAGCCTTGTAGCATTCTTCAAAGTCATATTCTAATTCAGCATAATTGGTACGTGTGCCTTTGAGAAGTCTGAATGCTGGTCCTAACAGTATTTCTTGAGTTAAATTCTCAATTTTTAGCCCATTAAAGATGTATCCAGAGAAGTCTATCGGAGTTCTCATCAATTCATCAAAGTCTTTCAACGATTTATCAGTAGAAGAAGAAGAAGCGAGAGTCGTCAACCATTTCTTAATTGGTCCTTTTTATGGAGTCTTGCCTATATTCCAGTCATGATCAGTGGGTTCTTGAGGTGGTGAAGGTTTCTTGAACCAGTCACATCTAGAGGCAGCCTCTTTGCTAGGTTCATCGTTATTATCACCCAGATTCCCTTCTTGATATTGATGCATGTCAGAATCTGCAACCTAGAATTCTGGTTCCTCTTATTGAACAGACTTACCAGAAGAAGCTTTTGGTTAAGACTTTGTGTCTTTGGAGGAGCCAGACGTCGAATCTTTCTTTTTAGAACCAGTGGTTGTATCTGCATCTTTTCTTGTCTTTCTCTTCTTTAACCCTCGGTCTGATCCAGCGGAAGGGTCTTCATCTTTTTCTTGTCGGCTACGCTTCATTGTGTACACATCATACGAGAAGAAGAAATCTTTGTCGAGATTGTAAGATTTTTTCAAACTATCATAGCAATCTCGGTGTTCTGGAGCTGCCAGATATGACTCAATTTTCTCTATTTTGTCGATAAGAATCTTCTTTAATTCAAATTTGGTAAGTGTAGAAGCAGCCTCATAGGTAGAATGTAGTTGAGAAGACACCTTTGCTAGAGTAACTTTATCACGTGATTCTTTAATTAGTGCTTCGATGACAGGTGGAGCAAAGTTAGACACTTCCTTAGGCAAAATCTGAGGCAGCTGATCTTTTACTTGCTCTTTGATTCTAGCCGTGAGTGACTCTGAAAAGAAGTTTATAAATTCTTCTCTGGTTTCTCCCAACCTTGTATCTAGATGTTCATCAACTAAAGTTGTCACTTGAGTGTGTAGAGGGTCCTTTGTAAGTTTAGCAACTTCTTTTTCCAATGCTGCAATTCTATCGTTGAATCGAAAGACTGATGCGAAATCAGGAAATGTAGATAGAGGATTTGTAGTTTCTACAGTTGGCGGTAGAGTAGGTATTGCCAGAGGTGGTGTAGGAGTAAAGGTTTGTGATGATTGAGGAATGTTTGTGTATACCGGTGATGATTCAGGGATAACCAAGACTGGTACAGTAAGAAGAGTGGGTGCCTGAGTTCTTGGGACTTCATGGTGGACATGAACATCTAATGGAGAAACTATTTCTGCATCAGCATGAGGAATATCTGAAAAATTTAGGAATTTAGATGCCAAGTCGGATGAACGAGAAGAACTTGTAACTGGAACTTCAGTCTTCTTAGTAACAGTAGAAATTGTCACATGAGCATCATCAACAACTTGTTCATGAGTAGTTTCTAGATTTTCATTCTCTTGTTGAGCGTCATTCATTTCAGTATCAGCACCTTCACCTTGAACATCCTCTTTATCAGTCTGAGTTGGTTCTTCCAATCTTGAATCTACATCATCATCACATTGGTAGGTAGTATCATCCATTCCCTTGTCTTCATTACTTTTAATTACATCATTACTTTCCGATTCTAGATCATCATCTTTATCATCAGTAAGGGAGGGAGTATGAACAAACTCCTCTTCTTGATCATTATCTTCAGATTCTTCTTCTTGCTTCGAATCAGATACTTGCTCTTCACTTTCATTCTCCTGTTCACTGCCTTCATTACTTGAATCTTGATCATCATTGTTGCTATCGTCTTCATCATTTCCCCAAGACTCATATTCACTCTCAGTAGAGTCATCTTCTGTCACATCGGGAACCCCTGGTTTATCACCAGTTCCTTTACTTGTGACAGTATGAGTGATCTTTACAACACTTGGAGTTTTTTTGGCAACTGTACCAGAACCACTAGGATGTGTCTTATGAAAGTCCATTAAGCTCTTCTTTCTTACTTCTTTCATCTGAGCTTCTTCAGTCAAAGCTACATTAGATAACAGCTCAATTCCTTTTCCATGAGCAACATCCACCTTTTCCTTTTCCTTTCGTTTAGACTTTGTTTCTATAGGAGCATCGCTGATGATGATACCTGCTGCTGTAGTAGTTGTAGATTTCTTGGCAGGTCTCTTAACTTGTTTTCCTTTCTGGACAGGTTCTTCATTTGCTTGGACAGGAACACTATCTTTCTTGGATGGAGAGGCTTTCTTGAATTTCCTGGTAATCTTGGGGGGGGGGGGGGGTACAACAAATGTCGGCATAAACCAAGATTGGTTCTTATGTGCCTTGATTCCATTTCATCTCAGGACTTGTCAAACATTCAGGTAGAACAACTCCATAGATCTGAGATGCTTCTTTTCTTGAAACAAATCTTAAGGTGTTAATAAGTAGTTGCTTCTTTTGAGCGTGTGCATCCCTTGAAATTTTGTTTCTCATGAAAAGTGTTCTTATTCTATGAATAAGAAAGTGGTGAATGATAACTTTTGTGAATCGAGGTAGTACATCTTTTCTTGATTTTTGTAGACTTTGTTGTCAATCTGATAAGTAAAGTCTTCCCAGAGTAGTTCCACACAGTCTACATACTTCTGATGGTACATGCCCCAAAGGATTTATGCTCGGGAAAGAGGAAGTTTGTCAAGAGCACTAGTCTTTCCAAATAGGCTTCTGTTGTTAAGAGCAGCGAAAGTTCTCCACGGTTGATGCATCTAATTGATAACAACATCATTGAGTGAATTGATAAGCCTAGTATGACCAAGGTCTCTTAAGAAAGATATAGTGTCTTCTTCAGAAGGAAGGGCATCAAAGTCTCGACCCTGTACTCTTGGGCAAATCTAAAAGATATCTCTGAAGACTTCCAAAGTAAGTTTAAATCTTTTCTTCTTGTCAAGTTTGAATCTGTAGAAGTTGTCATGCTTGTAAATAGAATTCTAGAATTGGTGCATGTATACTTCAGGGACATCAGCAGTGATGATAAATGCATGATAGCAGGGAGTGATTGCAAGAGCATCCAGAACAACTTGAAATGTTTCTTCTTTTGGTTTCAATCCATAAGGGATTCTTCCATTGCATTTTCCAATGTCAAGTCTGTTCTGCTTGGGAACAAGCTCAAGATCAAGCTTGGTTTGTTGAGCCGTGATGGAAGTCATGATTCTACTAAGAGTTGTCACATACAGTTCTTATACAAGCAAATTTATATAGCACTGAAAGACAATCTAGACCATGATATAAGATTATTGATGCAAGACAACCTTTACAACAAGGTATAGGCAAACAAATAGGCAACACATTGATACACATGCAACTAGGATACACACACTCATATACCACAATGACTATAGGCCAACTAATGAAATCAAGGCAATTACAAGAGATTTCTAAGAAAAATTACACCTAAATTAATCACTAAATGACAAGATAGGGATTAATTATACTTAGATTAGGTTATGAGGTTGAATTACCAAGATTACGAGATTAATTTCCCCCAAAAAAAATTTTAAAAAAATCAAGTATAGATCGCCTATATAACATGTATAGATCGCCTGTGAAATCATGTGTGTATAGATCGCCTGAGTAAACTTTTGTGTATAGATCGCCTAAGTAAATTTGTATAGATCGCCTATGTAAACTCTATTGTATTGATCGCCTGTGTAAACTCTATTGTATTGATCGCCTGTGTAAACATTTGTATAGATCTCCTGTGAAAATGTCTATGTATAGATCGCCTATGCAACTTTTTACACAAACATTTTTTCACCTTTTTAGCATCTAAATTCACTTAAACATGATCATATAACATCTATGAGTCATTCTAACACTTTTATATCATGAATTTACCACAAAATTCTTGAAATACGTCTTGTTCGACCTATATGAACATGAAAAACCCAAAAGATTCAAGATTTATCATACAAGCATGTTTAATACCACTTAAATGCACTCAAACATTCATTATAACAGTTCTAAACCCAAACCCATGACCTTTTTCAAGTTTTTACCCACTTTTAATTATTTCGACATCAAGAATCGAACGAAACCCATGAAGGAATTATCCCCATTAAAAAACTATTTCTGGGCAC
Organism: Tanacetum coccineum; assembly: GCA_026074375.1. NCBI lineage: Eukaryota > Viridiplantae > Streptophyta > Magnoliopsida > Asterales > Asteraceae > Tanacetum > Tanacetum coccineum. The sequence goes on from BQNB010012894.1 coordinate 46,059, forward strand.
ACAAAACTAGACCCTATAGGACCAAAACCCGCAACCAAATTTAACTTTTCATAACATTTTTAAGGTAGTGATTAAAATTTTTGGTCGTTTTCTGTGTTTTGTTTGAGTAAATTCCTCATGGTTTTGGTATTGATTACATGAGTATTATAAATTCAAACTCGTTGTGTACCTTTAGTTAGAAGCTAAGATTGAACTACATTTTTAAGGTCTTGCAAGATTAACAATAGAGATTTAAGGTGTGGGTGAGCTGTGTTGTTCAGGGTGATAAACAAGAGCGGGCAAGGGGGTATTTGTTTAAAATCCTTTTTGGGTTTTTGATAGAAATGCCCCATGGGGTTTTAATAAGACTTACACTTTTCTATTAAACTATTCCTAAGGCATACTAAAGTTTCCCATATGGCAAAACTAGTCCCTAAGGTTTAGTGAACAAGAAAAGTCTCACAATTTGCATTAATCCCCCTATAAGATTTAAACATATATCAAATGATACCCTATTGAGTTGACATTTATCAACCCCCCTTTAATTATTCACCCGATACCATTAAAATCTTTTCCGATTAACACCTTATTAATTATGAAGAAGATGATTTTGACAGTTTTCCCCTCAAACTAACTGACCCGTTTTATATTGAAAGAGTTTTGTGAGTCGTTTTATTTGATGGTTCAAAATTGTCTTAGAAAATGATGATCTGTTGAATCTGAAAGATGATTATTGTATATTTTGAAAACCAACACCCAAGAAAATAAGATTTCTCTTATTTTGACACATAAGCGCACTGACACGTACACTTATGGATTATAAGAAGCACGGGTTGTGATCCTCTTCTTGATCATTATCTTCAGATTCTTCTTCTTGCTTCGAATCAGATACTTGCTCTTCACTTTCATTCTCCTGCTCACTGCCTTCATTATTTGACTCTTGTTCATTATTGTTGTCGTCTTCATCATTACCCCAAGACTCAAATTCACTCTTAGTAGAGTCATCTTCTGTCACATCGAGAACCCCTAGTTTATCACCAGTTCCTTCACTTATGACAGTAGGAGTGATCTTTTCAACACTTAGAGGTTTTTTGACAACTGTACTAGAACCACTAGGATGTGTCTTGTAAAAGTCCCTTAAGCTCTTCTTTCCCACTTCTTTTATCTGAGCTTCTTCAGTCAAAGCTACATCAGATATTAGCTCAAATTCCTTTACCATGAGCAACGTCCACCTTTACCTTGCCTTTAGACTTTGTTTCCACGGGAGGCTCTCTGATGACGATACCTGTTGCTGGCTTAGTTGTAGACTTCTTGACAGATCTCTTAACTCATTTGCCTTTTGTGACAGGTTCTTTATCTACATGGACCAGATCACTGTCCTTCTTAGATGGAGAGGCTTTCTTGAATTTTCTAGTAATCTTAGGAGGTACAGCACCTGTAGCATAGCCAAGATAAGTCTTGTATGCTTTACTTTCCTTCATTGCTAGACTGGTCAAACATTCAGGAAGAATAGCTCCATAGATCTGAGTTGATTCTTTTGTAGAGACAAATCTTAAGGATTTAATCAAGTAGTCATCTTTGGAGGTGTGCATCCCAATTTTGTTTCTCCAGGAGAGTGACTTTTCTTAAATAAGGAAGTGGTAAATGGTAACTTTGGTGAAACGAGGGTAGTACATCTTTTCTTGCTTCTTGTAGACTCTGTTTTCAATCTGGTAGATGAAGTCCTCCTAGAGTAATTCTACACAGTCCACATTTTTCTGATGGAACATGCCCTAAAGGATTTGAGCTCTAGAGAGACGAAGCTTGTCAAGACCACTAGTCTTTCCAGATAAACTCTGATTGATGAGAGCAGCAAAATTCCTCTAGGGTTGATGCAACTGATCGACCACAACATCATTGAGTGAATTGATCTCCCCAGTATGACCGAGTTCTCTTAAGAAAGACACAGTGTCTTCTTCAGAAGGAAGGGGATCAAATTCTCTACCCAATACTCTTGGGCAAATCTAAAAGATATCTCTGAAGACTTCCAAAGTAAGCTTGAATCGTTTCTTCTTATCAATCTTGAATCTGTAGAAGGTGTCATGCTTGTACACAGAATTACAGAACTGGTGCATGTACACTTCAGGGACATCCGCAGTGATGAGAAAAGCAGGATAGCATGGAGTGAGAGCGATAGCATCCAGAACAACTTGAAATGTAGGTTCTCTTGGTGTCAATCCACGAGGGATTCTTCCGTTGCATTTTCTGATATCAATTCTATTCTCCTTGGGAACAAGCTCAAGATCAAGCTTGGTTTGTTGAGCAGTGATGGAAGACATGATTCTGCTAAGATATGTCACATACAGTTCATACACAAACAAATATATATATAATAGATAGACAATCTAGACCATGATGCATAATTATTGATGCAGGACAGGATGTATAACAGGAGATAGGCAAACAATTACTAGGCAACAAATTGATACACATGCACACAATGCAAAGAACTAATGCACATGCAAACAGGAGACACACATACTTATATACCACTTAAACTATAGGCCGAGTATTGAAATCAAGGCAATTACTAAAGATTTCTAAGGAAACAATTAGACCTAAATTAATCACTAAGTGACAAGATAAGGAATAATTATACTTAGATTAGGTTATGCAATTGGATTACTAAGATAACGAGATTAGACCTACAAAGAAAAATCAAGTATAATTTGCCTTTAGTTAGTGTATAAATCGCTTGTGTAAACACTCATGGTATAATTCGTCTGTGTTACCTCTATGGTATAATTCGCCTGTGATAACTAAGCATGTATAGTTCGCCTGTTATAACTATGCATGTATAGTTCGCCTGTTCTAACTATGTATGTATAGTTTGCCTGTTATACTTATGCATGTATAGTTCGCCTGTGTATCTAATGAACGTATAGTTCGCCTATGCAAAAAGGTATAGTTTGCATGTATTAACTTAGATGTGTTGTTCGCCTATGTAAGATGTATAGTTCGCCCATTCAAACTAAATTTCAACATTTTACATCTTAACAAGCATAAAAAACATTTAAACATGAACATGTAGCATCAATGAAACATTCTAACATCTTTACAACATGAATTAACCACATAAATCTTGATTTATGACTTGTTCGACCCGTATGAACACAAGAAACCCAAGAGATTCAAGATTTCACACAAGCATGTTAAATAAACACTCAAATACACTTAAACAGTCATTATAACAATTCTAAACCCAAACCCACAAACTTTTTCAAGTTTTAACCCACTTTTAGTTATTTCGACATCAAGAATCAAACGAAACCCATGAAGGAGTTATCCCTATTAAAAATTGTTATGGGTACAACCACTAGACCCCTAATAGACCAAAACCCCTCTATCAATTTATCTTTTTATCAACTTTTTAATGGTGACAAAAATTAGGTCGAATATAGGGTTTTTCGAATGATTGGTCAAGATTTGGTCAGATTATATAAGCATTAGCGTTATCACGTGTACCTTTTAGCTTAAAAATGAGGATGAAACAAATTCTTGAAGGTCTTGAAGTTTAACCATGGAGGAATAGGGTTTTCTAGAGTGTGTGTGTGTTCGTGAAGAGAGGGATGTGACGGGGAGGGAGTAATTATGTTTAAAAACTTTGAGTTTTTGGCATAAATTCCCCCTAAGGTTTAATAGCACTTTAAATTTTTCTTAAAAACTTATCCTAAGGCAAACATAAGTTTAGCAAATGGCAAAACTCGTCCCTAAGGTTTAGTAAACAAGAAAAAATCTCACATTTTGCATTAATACCCCTATAAGATTAAAGATATATCAAATAAAGCCCTATTGAGATGACATTTATCAACTCCCCTTTAATTATTCACCCGACACCATTAAAACCTTTTCCGATTGACACCTTATTAATTATGAAGAAGATGATTTTGATAGTTTCTCCCCCTCAAATAATGACCCGTTTTCTATTGAAAGAGCTGTAGTCGTTATTTGATGGTTCAAAATTATCTTAGAAAAAAATGATCTGATGAATCTGAAAGATGATTATATTATATTTTGAAAATCAACACCCAAGAAAATAAAATTTCTCTTATTTTGACACATAAGTGCACTGACACGTACACTTACGGAATATAAGAAGCACGGGTTGTGATGAAAAGTAATCACAAGCCTTTACATGGTCATTAAGTAGACCATGCCCGAGAATAAATTCCCGTTAAGAGGTCAAGTTGTCTTTTTGATGACATACTTGCCTTGAAGATGATGACCGGGTTACTATTGAAAATAATAGCAAGCCATTTTGGCATGTTTTGAAAACTTTTGAAACTTTTGCTCGAACTTCATTTAGTGTCGCGTATCATTATTAAATGACATTTCTAAGGCCGTAAATGTTATCGATTTTCAGAAGACATGCCAGAGATACATATTTTTATATTTTTCTAATTTTTTTAATTTTTTTCTTTTGTTTTTGTAAAATTCTATAAAAGGAAACTCTTTTGGGATTTTTATGTTTTCATATATACATATATATTGGATATGAGTTACCACCATCACTCGTCCGTTTCCTCTGCCAGACGTTTCAATGATTCTGGAGACATGCTTTTCATACCAAGCTTATCGATCATGAAGTTAAATCTCCCTCGAGGCAACGGTTTTAGTAAAGATGTCAGCCAATTGGTATTCAGTCCGGACAAAGTATAGCTCCACGATTCCATTCTCCACTTGCTCCTTTATGAAATGGTAGCGAATATCAATGTGCTTAGCTCTTGAATATTGAACATTGTTACAGCATAAAGCAATCGCACTCTTGTTGTCGCAGTACAGAGGGATCTTATTGAATTGAAAGCCATAATCTGTTAGTTGTGAACGCATCCAAAGGATTTGTAAGCAACACCCAGATAAGGCAATATATTCAGCCTTTGTACTCGATATGGCAGTGCTCTTTTGCTTCTTTGATGACCAACTAACAAGTTTGTCACCTAAGAACCGAGCGCTTCCCGATGTACTACGTCTAGTGTCCTGACACCCCACGTGATCGGCATCTGCATAAGCTGTGAGTGACATATCGGTATCCTTCGAGTACCATAGTCCCATGTTAATGGTTCTGTTAAGGTATCGAAAGATCCGTTTCACCGCTTGTAAGTGCTTTTCGGTAGGCTTAGCCTGATACCAGGCACATAAGCAGACAACATAGTTAAGGTCAGGTCTACTGGATGTAAGATACATTAAGGAACCAATCATGCCACGGTAAAGTGTAGCATCAACTGGTTTCCCCTGTAGATCTTCATCTAGTTTTTTGTTTTCAATCATGGGTGTGTCGACAGAATCAGTAGTATGCAAACCATATTTTTTAACAATTTCAGAAGCATATTTAGATTGGTTTATGAAGATGCCTCTGGGACTTTGAGATATTTGTAATCCTAAAAAGAATGACATTTGCCCCATCATCGACATCTTGAACTTATTGGTCATCTGATTAGCAAACTCATCACACATGGCAGTATTAGTTGATGCAAATATTATATCGTCAACATAAATTTGTACCAGTAATATGTCGTTTCCAGCATGCCGTGTGAAGAGTGTTGGATCAACTGCACCTTTGGAGAATTGTTGAGAGATGAGGAAGCTTGACAGCATATCATACCATGCACGTGGTGCTTGTTTTAGACCGTAAAGATCCTTTTTGAGCTTATACACATGCGATGGTTAAGAAACATAGACCTTTTCTTTGAGCTCTCCATTCAAGAAAGCCGTTTTGACGTCCATTTGGTAAATTGTCATATTCTTGTGAGCGGCATTTGCTACGAAGATACGAATGGCCACTATTCTAGCCACCGTGCATAATATATCCCGAAATCGATACCCTCTTCTTGTTGAATATTTTGAGCAACTATCGAGGTCCTTATTCTTAGTACCCCACCAATTCATATCTGTTTTGACTTAAAATCATTTGAGTTTGATCAAGAACACGTTATCTAGACACGACACCAATTCCCAAACTTCAAGTCTTTTAAATTTATGAATTTCTTCTTGCATTGCATCGATCCATGACGGTTTGGTCATTACCTGTTTGAAGTTCTTAGGTTCTATTAAAGTAAGGAAGGCATCAAAATAACACCACAGGGCATCAGTTTCAAGTTGCTTCCTTGTAGATACAGAGCGAGAAGGATTACCGATCATGTTTGCTATAGGATGATCCTTAGTCCATCTACCAAGGTGTTCGAATAGAGTGTGGAGTTGTCTCATATTAGATGATGAACCATGAGAAGTCGAGTCTTCATTTGGAGATTCATTAAGAGGATCATCATGAAATGTTGGTGTTTTTGGTGATTCTTCAACACCTTGAGAAATGATTGGAGAATGTTCTTGTTCTTGTGATGAGGGAATACTTGTTGATGGAGCATCATGGTCAATGGAAGTTGACACAAGAGAATCAGCTAATACTTCAGCTCTTGGAGTAGCAGCTTCTTGAACTAGAGAAACATTAATTGGTAGAGGGTTAAAGTATTCATCAAACATTGGTTAAAACAACCGATCCCAATCATCTCTTTTTGGTAGCAAGCAAGGCTGTTGAGAAACAGGATTTGAACCGAGTCCTGTACTAGATGTAGCAGGAGTCATATAATGAAGCCCGGGTCCTGAACTGACTTGTTTAGAAGCCATTGCTATTAGCTCATCGAACATTACATAGATTGTTTCAGTAATTATCCGGGTCCTTCTGTTGTAGATTCAGAACGCTTTCTTTGCAGGCGCGTAATCAATGTGCACTGTAATCGTAGTACATGCTAAGTGTAGAGTGCATTGAGTCCATTTTATATGATCACATTTCAATACAAGTTAGATTCAATTTAATCATATTTTCTCCCCTTATCCAAAATGTTAATCCCTTGATATTTTGGATATCAATTGATTAAACATTCAGGGACAAAATGTTTACACAATATCTAACAGGGACATTTTAATGCTCCCCCTTAATATTTGAGGGTATATAAGATAGTGCTGAGTACAATAATTTGAAAATTTTGAATTTACTAAGAAATTCTTGAAAATTTTGTACTCCAGCACTCCTTATTATCACCATAAAGTCTATACTACATATATACAAATTCACAAGATTAATATGTACGAGGTTTGACCTGAATGATGAGAACATCATATGATAGAATCATATGGTTCTTTGTACCGCAACACCAAAGTCAATTAAGTCCCGGATGAGCACATTTCTCTCTTTAGGATATTGATGATATAAATTGCTACACCAAAGTAAACTAAGTCCCGAAGATATACCTTTTCCTGTTAAAACTAGCCACACCCATCAGGCCACACAAATCCATATGTAAAAGATATAGTTTCTCTTGGTTAGTGTCTTCAGCTTTGGGTTGATGAGAGGATTTTATGCTTTTCCCTAATGCACATACTGAACACAAATGATCTTTCTGAAATTTAAGCCTAGGAATTCCTCGTGCAAGACCGTCTTTAGCTAGCTTGTTCAAAGTACCGAAGTTGAGATGAGATAGTTAACGGTGCCATAACCAGCTCTTAGTCTTTGACGCTTTAGATAGAAGACAGATTAGAGATGATTTAAGCATGTCATCAAGAGAAATTGTGTACAAATTTGTGTCTCGGGACCCTGAAAGTAGATCAACACCTTCCAAATTTTGAATAAAGCAAGTGTTTTTCCGAAATTCAACTTCAAGATCCGCATCACAAAATTGACCAACAGAAAACAAATTATGTCCAAGCCCCTCAACGTAGTATACCCTAGAGATAATAACGTTTCCCAGCTGATAGTCACCATACCCCATAATCCTTGCAGTTTGGTCGTTCCCGAATCTAACAGTACCTAGAAATTTACTGACAAAGTTCATAAGTTGAGAGCGATTGCCTGTCATGTGTTTTGAACATCCGGAGTCCAGATACCAGAGTATAATCTGGACAACCTGTCATGACAAGAGAAGAAGACGATGGAATATCTGTTGCATTGGATCCCCAGGTTTGATTGGGTTCCGAGTGGTTAGCATTCTTAGATTCTACAATCTTAGCTATTTTACTCGAACCTATGTTTTTAACATTTTTGGGTTTCCTGCAATAGACTTTTATTTCTGGTTTTTGTATTTCATCTGAGTGGGAAGTGGTTTGCTTAGGAGGCACTACGTTAGTTGAGGTGAACCTAGTTAAAGGGCACGAGTTACCAACTATAGTGAAGGTTCTGCCTGTTGGTTTCCACTTAAATCCTACTTCAGTGAATACATGACCCGTAGGTTTCCAAATATTTTGTTTTTTATGTTTCTTAGCAGATTTAGTACGTTTATTCCCATTTTGCACAAGATCAAGAAGACATTTATCATGAACACCATCAAACATAGATTTATTACAAGTAGCACAGAGAATTTCAGAATTCGCATTTGACAGTGAATGCTTAACATCAACATCACAAATAGGTTTAACAACACGATTCGTTTTATTAACTTTCCTAAGTTGGGCTTCTACTTTATTCTTCTTGTTCCTACTTGGTGTTTGCGAGATCCTATCATTCTTTTTATTGCCTGGAGGCTTTGATCCGCAATTAGTAGAACAGTTCACTCCTATAGAAGACAACACAGGTGTGTTAGAATCTGATGTATTAGAAGACTCTACCTGTTTAATGTTGCTTGAGGAAGTGAGAGGTTCAGCAAACCTAACTTTCTTGACTTTGTTCATGGGTGAGACAACAACCTTCTTAGTACTAGGTGTTACCGCAATAGGGCACGTATCTTGAACATATACAAGCAACTCCTGAATTCATGTGGAATACTTACATACAAAGTATAACTCTCTATTTAAAGGTTGTTTCGCTTTAGCTTGTTCGACTAATTCCCAAAGACTATTAGCTTGTTCTTGAGTGTGTCTAAGATAGTCTATGTGAACATCCCTATTTTGCAATAACCTAAGAGGCAACTGTACTAAATCAAGCTTGAACATGCCTGGAGTAATAGTGGTGACAGAAGGTATGTGTACAACATTTTCAACAATTTCTTTCCCTTTTAATTTTTGTAAATCATTTTTCAACGATGTTATTACAGAAACCTTGTCTTGAATTTAAGCTTTTAAATCCTCATTTTCCACAGATTTGAAGTTCAGTCTGTTAATTAAAGAGTCACATTGTTCTTTATGACAAACACATGTCTATTTGATTGAGTCAAACTGATCTTTAAAAACCTGTTTCACATGATTAATTTCATTACAAAGACGTTCATTCTCAGAAAGCAATTTTGCCACACTATTTTCTAGTTCCTTATTTAGGGGCTCAAGATCACATTTATCATGATTAACATTCTCTTCCTTGGTATTCTCTCTCAAAGATTGAATAGTATCCTTCAACTTACAAATGGTCTTGTATTTATCTTGTAGCTAGGCTTTCAAATCATTGATTTCAAAATATTCTTAAATTTCAACAGCATTTTGATTAACGCAAGATTCATTGTTTTGAAAAACTTCTTGTTGTAATTACATTGATGCTTCGAGAGAAATACAATGTTTTTCAAGTTGTGAGTTGTTATCCTCAAAATATTGAGTCGAACAATGGAAGTTCATTCATAATTATATTAGGTCTCGGTCACTAAATTAATATACGTTGTAATAGGCTAGACGGGTAAACGGGCTCTTATTTGTAATCTAATCGGTCACGTGTATCGAGCGAAAGCCCAAGTAAACCCGAGCCCGGCCCGTAGAATTACTAAAGGCATGCAAGCCTTTTAGTCTTAACTATAAATACCCCTCTCCAAGAATGGAGAAGGTGTTGGTTCATTTGTAACTTTGCAAGTTTAATCAACCTCTCTTTATTTTCTTCCTACTTTCTCTCTCTAGTTTCTCTCTCTACAATTCTTATCATCTCATCAACCGGTAATCGTGGAACTGATCTCTATACAATTTCTCTTCAAGAAACAACTTCATCAACTCCAATATGTCTCATGGCTAAAGCATCACCGACTCAAGCGTGGTTATGGCATCAAATACTTTCTCATCTCAACTTCAACTACATCAACTTGCTTTTAAAGAAAGATGTTGTGATTGGTTTACCAAAACTAAAGTATGTCAAGGATCAACTATGTGCCTCTTGTGAAGTGAGTAAAGCAAAATGAAGTTCATTCAAGTAAAAGACTGTTCCAAGTTCAAAAGGACGGTTAAATTTGCTTCATATGGACTTATGTGGTCCAATACGGGTTGCAAGCATAAATGGGAAGAAATATATTCTGGTAATCGTCGATGACTTACCTCCCCCCAGATACACTTTGAACTTTCTTTCTACGTTCCAAGGATGAAACACCAAAGTTTTAAAAGACTTTCTCACGATGATCCAAAGAAATCTTTAAGCCCTAGTAATTTCTGTTCGCACTGACAGAGGCATTGAGTCTTAACAAACAACTTAATCATTCTTTAAAGAATAAGGAATTGTGATCATCAAACTTTTACTCCTCAAAGAAATAACACCTAATCAGAACGGCCCGGTGTCGAAGACCGAAACCGCACTCCTCGTTGATGCAGCTCGAGAGACGATGCTTTATCGAGCTTCAAAACTTCCTTTATTACTTTTAGGTGGCTGAAAGGCAATTGCAACCGCATCTATACTCAAAAAAACAAGATCAATCATCAGCCCCAACATGAGATAACGGCAAATCACATCATTAATGACAGAAAACCCTCAATTAAAACAGTCTTCATATCTTTGGTTACATTTGTAACCAGAACCATAGATGGTGAAGAACTTAGATAAAGGATGAAAGAAAAAGGGGATCCGTGGCATTTTGGTAGATACTCCACTCAGACAAAGGGATATCGTGGTTCTACAGATCAAAGGGAAAAAGGTTGAATAGTTGAATCCATCCATCTCAGATTTGTGAGATCAAAGAGATGTTCAAACGTCTGTTGCTAATAACCACTTCCAGCCTCGTGTTCCCAACGACAAAAGGCGTCCAGATTAGGCAACCCTGACCCCGTACACCAGAATTACAAAATGTTTCATTTGCTCCATCAGCAAATACAACATTCCATCACAACATGGTTGGATCTTCTTTTCGGTCCTTTGTACGATGAATTTTTCAATGATGATACTTCTCGTGTCAACAAGTCATCTTCTCCCACCGACAATTCTATTCAAAAAGACACACCACCTTCAATGAATAACCACCTTCAATGAATATTCAACCTCCATCAGAACCATCAACTCCTACAAATGTTCATGCGGAGGAAAACAACGATCATCAAGCAGAATTTACCAATCCTTTCTGTACACCGGTACAAAGAAATCTGTCGAGTCTTCCTCACACGCTATATTGGCGTAAATCAAATATGCTTACCGTTTAATCAACCTCAAGATTCCGAATATACCGTTGACAAAAGATCACACCGATAACTCAAGTTACATGGAAATCCATCCAAGCCAGTGCAAACAAGACGACAACTTGCAACAGATCCTGAAATGTGTATGTTCGCACTCACACAGAGAGTATTGTTGAACCGAAAACATTAGGAGCAATGGCTGATTCTGCATGGATAGAGCAATGCAGGAAGACCTACATCATTTGACAGACTACAAGTCTGGGAACTCGTTGACAAACCTTTTGGCAAGAACGTAATCAAGCTAAAGTGGTTATGGAAAAACAAAAAGGATGAAGACCAAACTGTAATTTCGTGAAAGGGTATGCTCAAGAAAGAGGGTATTAATTTTGAAGAATCATTTGCTCCAATTTCTCCGCTATGAGTCTGTCAAGGATTTTTGTCGCATATGCTGGCAGACAAGAAGTCTTTTCCAATTTATCAGATGGACGTAAAAACGGCATTTCGTTCTGGTCCATTGAAGTAGGAGGTTAAAAATGTTTCACAAAGCAACAGAATCGTTGATCCTGATTATCCAGACAAAGTTAACCGTCTAAGGAAAGCTCTATATTATTGAAACAATCTCTACAGGAGCCTGGGTAAGGATGACTCTCCAAAATCCCTGATTTACAAAGGTATACATAAAGGTAACAATACCCGACCTTATTCACGAAAAAAAACGGGATGACATATCTACTAGTGCCTATATACATAGATGAACAGTTATATTATGGTTTACCACAAACCCTAAAATATTTACAAAAATGAATGAAAATTTAATTGCACGGTAGATTTGAGATTTCCTTCAGGGGGAAATGAAATTCTTTTTAGACTTTAGATCCACCAATCCCCACCGTATTCTTTACAATCAGGCCACTATACTTTAATAGATTCTGAAAAAACTGGTATTGAAAAAGGACAAAGCATTGGAACATCAATTTGGCTACGAAACCTAAATTAAGATGCAGAAAGACTTGAGTGGAGAACCGTAGGACCAAACTGACTACCCGGAGCAAAATCGGTCAATCATGTATTTGACATCTATTATAACCAAACAAACAGTGCACAGCTGTAGGTTTATTGTGTCAGATATCAAGCAAAACTGGACTGTCAAAACACCTCAAAGAGGTTAAAATGATCTTTCGATACTTAAGAGGTCCATACAATTGGACTCTGGTATCCGAAGGGTACTGGCTTGACTAACATCATTTATTCAGATGTCGAACATGCGGTTTTGCGTTGATACTCGCAAAAGCAACTTCTCTGGAGAAATACAGTTTTCTAGGAGATAATCTATGTCAAAAAGCTGGTTGTCAAAGAAGCCATACTGTACTGTAATGTATCCCCAGAGGCTGAATACGTGCTTAACTGCCAAGTTGTGCTCAAGTAATATGGAATTGCGGACACAGCTTCAAGATAATTTGCTTCGAAACTACAACAAAATACCATTGATTGCGACCTCCAGTCACATAGCAATATTATGCAACCCCGTTGCAGTTCACTCCTATACCAATCACATCCACATACTCGGTATCATTTCATCAAAGAACAGGTTGATAAACGGTATAATTGAATTGTACTTTTGTTAGAACTGAATACCAATTGGCTGACATGTTTACTAAAGCCCTTCCCGAAGAAAGGTTTCAGTATCTCGTCAGACAATTATGTATAGATGTTTGACTCCCCCAGTCATAACTGTGAGGTTCTGACAAATGAATCTGCTTGATGCCTCGTCAAACATCAACGTGTACATATTTTTGAAAAAAAAAGAAAAATACAACAATATAAAATTTCAAAAAGAAAATACAAAATCAAAAAACAGAAAAGTTTTTCAATAAATATCTTCTCGACATTCTCATGGAACGATAAAACATTTACGTACCTAGAAATGTTGATTAATATCGACACGGGCGTGTAAATGAAGTTCGAACAGGAGTTTCAAATGCTTTCAAAACATGTCATTTCTAATTTTCTTGCTGTGTTATGAGCAAATATGCATAACGTAAGCCCAGACTTCAAATAAAAGGAAGAGTTATCTATAAAGATAACTTATCCTAACAACTAGAAATTCAACTTTCTACGGTCTTGAGTGTTCCTTACCAGACATTTTAAAGATTGAAAAGCTCAAGAAAAAGGGATAGTGTACGCATAAGTGCGCTTACCCTTAGAGTTGGAAGAGAAGTCTTCTAACATGATGTTTTTCAAAATGTTGAACACAATTTTTTCAAGAATTTCTCACTGACGATTAATAATCTTTCAAAATTGTGTGTTCAACACTCCATCTTTCAAGGGGGAGTTTTTTGAAAACAACTTTAATGAGTTTGGATACATCAACGTCACGACCATTCTTATTTATTCAAACCATTCCCAAAAAGTCTCTTAATAACAACAAGATAATAATGACAATTCAATATAATGATAGTTATAAGATGACTAAGTGTTCAACCTTAATTTTATATTTATTTTACAACTTGGTATCATTGTTTTTAGTGTCAAACGTATGTAAAATTAAGGGGGAGAAAGTTTATGTTCCATGTAATTCATGCTAAGTAAAAGATTTCCCCATTCGACTATCACTAAGATATACCTTTTCTAGTTAATACTAGCCACACGCATCAGGCCACACAAATCCATATGCAAAAGATATAGTTTCTCTTGGTTAGTGTCTTCGGCTTTGGGTTGATGAGAGGAGTTTTGCTTTTCCCTAATGCACATGCTGAACACAAATGATCTTTCTGAAATTTAAGTCTAGGAATTCCTCGTGCAAGACCGTCTTTAGCTAGCTTGTTCAAAGTACCGAAGTTGAGATGAGATAATTGACGGTGCCATAACCAGCTCTTAGTCTTTGACACTTTGGATAGAAGACAGATCAAAAATCATTTAAGCATGTCATCAAGAGAAATTGTGAACAAATTTGTGTCTCGGGATCCTAAAAGTAGATCAACACCTTCTAAATCGCGAATAAAGCAATTGTTTTTCCTAAATGCAACTTCAAGATCCACATTACAAAATTGGCCAACAGAAAACAAGTTATGTCCAAGCCCCTCAACGTAGTATACCCTTGAGATAGCAATGTTTTCCAGTTAATAGTCACCATACCGCATAATTCTTGCAATCTGGTCGTTCCCGAATCTAACAGTACCTAGAAATTTACTAACAAAGTTCATGAGCTGAGAGCGATTCCCTGTCATGTGTTTCGAACATCTAGAGTCCAGATACCAGAGTACAATCTGGACAACCTGTCATGACAAGAGAAGAAGACGATGGAATATCTGTTGCATTGGATCCCTAAGTTTGATTGGGTTCTGAGTGGTTAGCATTCTTAGATTCTACAATCTTAGCTATTTTACTCGAACCTATGTTTTTAACATTTTTGGGTTTCCTGCTATAGACTTTTATCTCTGGTTTTTGTATTTCATCTGAGTGGGAAGTGGTTTGCTTAGGAGGCACTATGTTAGTTGAGGTGATCCTAGTTAAAGGGCACGAGTTACCAACTATAGTGAAGGTTCTGCCTGTTGGTTTCCACTTAAATCCTACTTCAGTGAATACATGACCCGTAGGTTTCTAAATATTTTGTTTTTTATGTTTCTTAGCAGATTTAGTACGGTTATTCCCATTTTGCACAAGATCAAGAAGACATTTATCATGAACACCATCAAACATAGATTTATTACAAGTAGCACAGAGAATTTCAGAATTCACATTTGATAGTGAATGCTTAACATCAACATCACAAATAGGTTTAACAACACGATTTGTTTTATTAACTTTCCTAGGTTAGGCTTCTACTTTATTCTTCTTGTTCCTACTTGGTGTTTGCGAGATCCTATCATTCTTTTTATTGCCTAGAGGCTTTGTTCCGCAATTACTAGTAGAACAATTCACTCCTATAAAAGACAACACAGATGTGTTAGAATCTGATGTATTTGAAGACTCTACTTGTTTAATGTTGCTTGAGGATGTGAGAGGTTCAGCAAACCTAGCTTTCTTAACATTGTTCATGGGTGCGATAGCAACCTTCTTAGTACTAGGTGTTATCGCATTGGGGCACGTATCTTGAACATACACAAGCAAAGTCTAACTCTCTATCTAAAGGTTGTTTTGCTTTAGCTTGTTCAACTATTTCTTGAAGAGTATTAGCTTGTTCTTGAGTGTGTCTAAGATAGTCTATGTGAGCATCCCTATTTTGCAATAACCTAGGAGGCAACGGTACTAAATCAAGCTTGAACATGCCTGGAGCAATAGTGGTGGCAGAAGGTGTGTGTACAACATTTTCAACAATTTCTTTCCCTTTTAATTTTCGTAAATTGTTTTTCAATGATGTTATCACAAAAACCTTGTCTTGAATTTGAGCTTTTAAATCCTCATTTTCCACAGATTTTAAGTTTAGTTTGTTAATTAAAGAGTCACTTTGTTCTTTATGACGAACACGTGTCTGTTTGATCGAGTCAAACTGATCTTTAAAAACCTGTTTCACATGATTAATTTCATTACAAAGACGTTCGTTCTCAGAAAGCAATTTTGCCACACTATTTTCCAGTTCCTTATTTATGGGCTCAAGTTCACATTTATCATGATTAACGTTCTGTTCCTTGGTATTCTCTCTCAAAGATTTAATAGTATCCTTCAACTTACAAATGGTCTTGTCTTTATCTTGTAGCCGAGCTTTCAAATCATTGATTTCAAAATATTCTGGAATTTCAACAGCATTTTGACTAACACAAGATTCATCGTTTTGAAAAACTTCTTGTTTTAATTGCATTGATACTTCGAGAGAAATACAATGTTTTTCAAGTTGTGAGTAATTTTTCAAAAAATCATTATATGCTTGTTTTGATTTGGAAAGCTCAGCATCAAGATTCAAACACTTTTCACACGATTCACACTTTTGCATTTCCATATTCACAGAATCATTATTCAAAGACATAGAATTCATCACAGTTAACAGTACATCTTGAGACATGATTTTTTGTAAGAGTCGATCATTTTCCAAAAGAATTTCTTTCTTAGCAATTTCCAAACATTGTTTATCAACTGAAGACTGTTGAACAACCACTTCCATTTGGTCAAAAACTGTTTGTACTTCCGTTATTTCATTTAGAAGATCTTTATCAAACACATTGAAGATGTCTTTTAAAGATTTTAGAAATGGAATAATTTCATTCTTAAATATAGTTTTTGTATGCTCAAACCCCTATTCACCTTCATCAAGAGCATTAGGTGTTGTCCTCTTCTTAACCACTGAGTCAAACTGGGTGAGGTGGAATTTAAGCTTTTTAAGGCTTGTATTCACCAAACTCACCTTAAGTAGTTCACTGGGAACATCCACTATGACAGGTGGTGTGTAAGAAGATTCAATGGTTTGATTGAGTATATGAAACCAAAAGGCTTATTCAGCTGATAATTCTTGTTGTGGAGAAAAACGTTTTCCAAAATCTTCAGTTAGTCTATTTAATTTTTCATAATCGATAGGTTTATGAGAAATTTTCTTTGCAATAACTTCAGAATCCTTTACTTTTTCAGACATTTTTGATCGACTCTCTTCTTCCAAAATCAATGTTTCTTCATCATCAATCACAAGCATAGCAACATCTGTATTAGACATAACAACACCATCATACAAGGTTGGTTTTATCCGCTGAGCTTTCTTAAGATAAAATGGATTTTGATAACCTAGAGCTTGTTTATGTGTATTATCATAAAACGCTTGTGGCTTAGTCAACATGTGCAGTGTTTGAGCAGATTGACCCACTTTACAAATAATATTATCAAGTTCCTTAATCATCTTTTCCAAATCAATTTCATTTTCCATATATTTATTTTCTTTTTCTTTGGATTCAATTTTGAAAACTATAAAAGTTTTGAATAAAGATTCCTTTTCTTTGATTTGTTTATAAATATTTTGCTCAAGTGAGTCAACTTGTTCTTTGAGTGCAAGTTTCTCTCTAATCATATCATCCATTTGAGAATCAATCATTTTTTCATGACAACTTAAATCAATATTAAGACGTTGTTCAAAAGTTTTGACCCTTTCCTTATATCTCTCAAGCTCAGCAGTTATTGTTTCATTATTCTGTTCCTTATTAGCCTTTTCCTAATTATTTACATGATTAATCATTTGTTCGGACATTTGTTCAATCACAGATAAAATCATTGAATCTTGTTGTGCCTGCAAATTAGTATCTTGAACAGTTGCCTGTTGTGTTTCTTGCAAATATTGAGAATATGGAATGATATTGCTATCACTAGATATCTCATTATCTGTAAAATCCATAACTGGTGATTGTTCAAAATCCTACAATGCATGCACACTTTGATTATCCATATCATTCAGATAGGTTTCAGAATTAGGTACCTCTGAGATAACGTTAGAACCATAGTTGGAAATGTTGGTCATAAGAACCGCTTGTGCAGTCGAGAGATCATCACAGTCAGAATCATAAGTGTGAGTCCAAACTGAACAGATCTTTGCAGCCTGCTAAGGGTGATAGCCAACTTGTATAAATACAGATTGACTATAAAGAAACACTGACTATGAATACTTATTGTATATGCGGAATCTACACAATAGTATCAAAAAGAATAATGAATACTAAACATTGATTTCTATTAATCTGCTAATATGATTATAGATTACTAACTATGAGATATGATTGTATGAGATGAGATATGTGTGTTATCAATGTCATCTCTCTAATGCCGTAGAGTTCCTTTTATAGACCAAGGATAAACCCTAACAGGCTTACAAAACGCGTAAAATATAATACATATCTTTTCCTACAATATCTCATACATATCTCTTAAACGCTACTAACTATTTTGTACTAACGGTACTAACTATCTGAACAGTACTTAACATTTTGTACTTTCAGTACTATCTAATTACTGCGTACTTAAGTATAGAACTAACGGTACTAAGTTATGAATACACAATTCCTAACAATCCTCCCCTAAACATGACTGTTTAACTTGTTTAACTTTATGTTTCTTTGGTTTATTCTTCTTAAGTTCTTGGAGGATGTATCCGACCACTTTGTCATAGAGGATGTATCCAAACACTCTTATCATTTCTTGATCTTTTAAACTCTATCCTTCTTCAGCAGCAACTTTGTCTTCTCAGCAACACAGCAACATCTTTTCAGCAACAATCCAACTAAGTTGGCTTTGTAGTTTTTGGCAAACTACCAGCCATTAACGGATTTGATGTTCCTTTACCAGTAGCCGTTTGCTCTGGGATAGTTAACTCTTTATTTTAAAAACATGGTGAGTTAATTACCATACAGTTTTTGGTAAACTGTCAACCATCAACGGAATTGATTTGTCTTTACCAAATACCGTTTGCTTTTGGACTAGCCAATGCTTCATTGCCATAACATGGTGCATTGATAAACCATATAGTTTTTAGCAAACTATCAGCTATCAACAGATTTGATTAGTCTTTACCATGAACTGTTTGATCATGGACTAGCCAACTCTTAACCATGAAGCAAGGTGAGTTGAGAACCCTACAATTTTTGGTAAATTGTCAACCATAAACGGATTTGAGAAGTCTTTACCACAAGCCGTTTGCTTATGGACTAGCCAGTTCTTATGCCTGTTAAGCATGGTGAACTGATGACCATTTGTTGTGTGGTTTTGACACCAACACTCAAAGATCCTCCTCATCTCCATCAAAGTCTTCAGGTTCTAACTCTGCAAGTAACTTCTTGATAAATCTAATCAACTCTAATGCCATAGTACTGTCTTCTTCAGACTCTAACTTTAATTTCAGCATTTGCACCAGTACTTTCTTTCTCAAAGGATACTTCTTTTCTACAAGCATATGAATGACTAATCCTGTCTCAGTCACTAAGGTATGTACCCCTGAAGAACCATGTAGCTTCCAACTCACTATATTCCAATCCTGCTGTGAATTCCAAAACTCATTTTCATCATCTGGGTTGAACATAACCATCAAATCTCCCCAAAGTACTCTATCAAAACCTTCAGGTATCTCATCTTGATATCTGTCCATTACCAGTTGATACACAGCATTCAAATCTTCTCTATCAAATATTGACAACACCCTCATCAAAGTACTAAAATATCTCTTTTGTCCATTGCTTCTAATCACCACATTTTGATTAATTTCTTCTAAGTGTTCAGCTTTATCAGCCTGTGGTTTAGTTCCAAGACACTCTGTTTTCCATTCTTTGATAGGATATTTCCTGTCAAGTATTTCATAATCTACTTCCTTTTCCTCATCTGGAGCTATAGTTAAGTGTAATCTCAGCTCATCATTCTCTTTCTCACTATCATCTTCAGAAGTATTTTGTATGAATCTTCTTTTTCTTGACTTCATCTTTTTCCTAGTACCAAGTTTTCTCTTTCTGGTACTTTCTTCTTCTTTACTCTCCTCCTGAACTTCTTCTTTACTTTCCTCCTTGATCACTTCACTTTTAGAGGAATCAATTCCTTTTTCATTCATCCTTTTGATCAGTCTTTCATCTTCAGCAGACCCAATAGAGATAAAATCTTCATCTGACCTCTTAATCTTCTCATACAAAGCTTGTACTTCCTCAAACTTCTTGATTTTCAATTCAGCATGCTTGAAGTTTCCTACATGCTTCAAGTAGGTCATCATTTGATTTCTCAGTTGATTCTTGGTTGGTGGTCTGTTCCTGATGGCCTCTGATCTCTGTTGAGCAAGGAATTTTCTTTGAGCAGCAATTGTGTCATGAAGGAACTTTGCTCTTTCTTCTATTGTAAATTGCTCTCTTTCTTGTTCTTGAAGCTTCTCAGCAAGAAGTCTATCTGCCTCAATCCTTGCCTTTATATCATCAAAATTTCTTATGAGAGCTTCATTGGTAGCTTTTTCTTCAGCTATTCTGTTTCTTTCTTCTTCACCTTCCCACTCTTCTTGTATTTTCCTAGCCATCTCTTCATCACTTTCAAGCTGTTTAAACTTCTTCTCAGCTTCAGGAATACCATCAGATTCACTTTCAGATTCATCCTCCTCTTCAATTTTCTTCTTTCCTTTATCTTTTGGATCAATTTTTGGAAGAGGCTTTAATGTCAGAAGTGATCTTGTAGAGGTAGGTCTAGGTCTGTCAGTTTCTTCAATATCCTTCAACTCTACACCTTTCTCCTTTTCTCTAGAAACTGCTTTGGCTTGACTCATGTTGAGAAGAACCTTAGCTATTGTTTCATCATCTCCAAATATTGTAGAAGTAGGTGTTTGAGTGGCTTGAGTAGCACTTCCTTCTTCAGTATGATCTTCAGTACCTTTTCTTTGCCCATCAGTACTTTCAATTTGCTCTTCAGTACCTTCAATTTGTTCATCGGTACCTTCAATTTGCCTGTCAGTACTAACTTTGGATCCGTCAGTACTAACTATTGGTCTGTCAGTACTAACTTTCTCCTTGTCAGTACTAACTTTCTCCTTGTCAGTACTAAGCACATCTTCAGTACTAAGTATATTTTCATCAATCTCCTTCTCTTCATCCACTATTTCTCTTGTCCTCCCCACATCTTGAGCATTCTCTGTTTCCATATGATCAACTGTATCTTCAGGAATCTCATCAAATAGAGGATTTCCTTGGACTGAAGATTCACCTTTAGCAAACTTCCTCCCTTGTTTGGATACAGACTCTTTGTGTACCCATTGTTTCTTTGAGGATCTCTTTCTTGCCAACCTTTGCTTCAAGGAGATACTTTGCATCCATGCTCTGTGATGTTTGATTACAGGTTTAGCTTGCTTCTTGAGCTTTTTGATCTGAGCCTTCAAGTGTTGTATTTCTTTGGCTTGATCTGAAACCTGTGCACATAAAGAGAGACAAAGATCATAGACACTTTGGAGTGTCAGTTCACCCTCATTCCCTGAAAGGGATTTATCACTGGATGAATGACCTCCAAGATTCCCACCAGAAGTTTCTGGAATAGAATCAGGAATGATAGTAGAAGGTGAAGGTCTAGGGGATGGGTCATTCTGTTGCTCAATAGGTACTTCACTAGTGTGAGCAGGAGATGATGTGTAGTCTGTGCTATTAGGTACTTTACTAGTGGGAGCAGGAGAGGGTGTAGGTTGTGCTTCAGATGGTCTTTCTGAAGGAGCACCCTCATCCTGAGTTGGTTGTACCAACATAGTGGCAAACAAAGGGGTGACTTTCCCTGAGAAATGTTTACCCTTCTTAACCATGAAAGAAAAAACTTTACTAGTTAAAGTATTTACAGGAAAATGATCTAAAGGTACAGACACATTAGCTAGTTGTTTATCTAAAAAGATAGAAATAAAACGTGGGTACATTACAAACTTTTTCTTAGCATCTAAATGTCTAAGCATACCATCAAAAATTAATTTAGAAAAATTATACTTCTGATTAGATGTTAAGCAGATGACAGCAGTGGCAATGTTAGTAGGAATTTGATCCCAAGAGGTACTTTTTGAACTAAGACAATGATTGATTGTATGAAATAAAAACCTCCATTGGGGTGAAAACAAAGCTTTATTAAATGTTAACACTGTTAAATCCCCCTCATACCCCATAAGCTGTATAGCATCAAATATAGCCTGATTAGGTAATGAGTCTATCCCATCAGCATCATCAAAAAGAAGATCACTTCTTATTGATGCCTCAGAGATAGACACAGACTTGCCAGCTACTTTGGCAGTAATGTGCCTAACATTGTTGATTATTTTGGACTTAGCAGACGTCCAAAACTGTTCAACAAATGTAGTAGATACAACAGGACTTACAGTGAGAGCATGATGAATGGAACTGCGCTTAAGAAAATCAATGATCTCGTGAAACTCTGCATTCCCTTCAGTCTTCTCCAGATACGCGACCATGTTATGCTTAGGACATGAATCAAGGACAGCCATTGTGGTTGAAAGAGTGATCGTCGTTAAGAGAGATATTAGGGCTTGTAGATACGAATGTATTTGAGAAAGATTGCGTAAGGAACTGTGCAATTGAGCTGGGTTTATATAGGTTTAGGAGACCTAATTTCAAGAAAACCGTTTCAATTTACACTTTGTACCCCTGGCGGTATTTTTCTTCAACGTCTCTATATCGGTACAAACTTTGCCCAGCGGTACTAACTTTGCACTGTCGGTACTAACTTTGTCCAACCAAAGAATGAACAATGTAAGTATCAGGAGTGCTTCAGTACCATCAGTAACTCTTCTCAATGACCCTCTAAATGCTATCAAACCTCTGGAAAGGCATCACCTATGGTTAACATGTTTCTTCATACAAACTATACAACACATCATATTGCCTCCCTTTAACCAATGCAGCTTATGGATTTATCATCCCAATAGTAACAACCAAGAACTGAAACCTGCTAACATCAAATGCCTTGGTGAGTAAATCAGCTACATTGTCATCAGTGTGGATTTTAAGCACCTGAATGAGTTTCTTTTCATAAGCATCTCTTATGATATGGTGCATTAATAGCAATGTGCTTTGTTTTGGAATGATTATAATGGATTCTTTACAATGCAAAATGGTTTGCCTTTCATATATCAATGTAGATCTTTGTGTTCATGAAGTTGATCCCATAGTTAACCATTTGATTTTGAATCCACAAAATTGACCACAGAGCTTGTAGCAGCAACATATTTCTTGATTCTGTATTAGAAGTAGCCACATGGTCTGCTTTTTGATTGACAAGAATGACGTGAAGATGTCTCCGGACAAGAAATTTGACAACCTCTATTGTGGATTTCCATTGTTCAGATTTGCTCTAGCATATCACTATTTGAGTAGGATTCCAGGTCATATGGGAAGACACTCTAGGGTACCAAAGACCCTGATTTGGGTTTTTTGCCCCTTTAGGTTACCTAAATTCGCTTGACTAGCATTAGATGGGTGGACTTTTGGAGTGACCTAAAAACCTAGAACAAGCTCAAATGCAAAGATAAATGTCAGAGTTCATAGAAGCAGTCAAGTATATTATAAGAGCCAATCATGGACTATCGAGATGGACATCCACATCACTGGCTTACTCATCCTTGATAAGGCTTCTGAGTCTCCAATTGGTTGTACTAGCAGTCTTAACATTTACAAAGTCAATCTTCTTCTGGATTTCTGCAAACATACGTATCTGACTAATTAAAGATAACCATCTTCCATCTGTTTGACTTGTAATCAAGAAAGAAAGAAAAGTGAGCTCTACCTTTGAACTCATCTGAAACTTACTCTTCATTAATGCTTCAAACTCATCACACCAAGACTTCTTTGTAGACCCAAAGATGATATCATCCACATAGACTTGAACTAGTATGATATCATGTTTGTCCTTCTTTATGAAGAGAGTTTTGTCAATAGTACCTCTTCTGTATCCATTCTTCAATAAGAAAGAAGATAAAGTAGCATACCAAGCTCTGGGAGCTTGATGTAGCCCATAGAGAGCTTTTACAACTTTGTATACTTTCTGAGGATATTTAGGATTAACTAAGCATGGTGTTGAGTACATACACTATCATCAATTTTCCCATTAAAGGAAGGCACTTTTCATATCCATTTGAAGACCTATAAAACCCTTGTATGAGGCAAAAGGGCAAATAGATCCTTATGGCTTCAATCCTGCCCAGGAGCGAAAACTCATCATAGTCTATCCCTTCCTCTTGCCTATGTCCCTGAGCAACTAACCTTGCTTTATTTCTGACAACAACTCCTCTTTCATCCTTCTTATTTCGATAAACCCACTTTGTACCGATAGCCTTCTTCCCATAAGGCAAATCTACTAGGATCCAAACTTTCTGTATCTTGAACTGCAGCAATTCTTCTTGCATAGCATCAACCCAGCCTTCATCTTCAAGAGCTTTTGAAATCTTCTTGGGTTCATGTTGAGACGGGAAACAAGCAAATAAATAATGATGAAAGTCCTTATGATTGTTTCTCCTTTGCTTTTAAACATAACTAACAAAAGCATGGGCTCCAGAGCTTTTATTTACTTTGCTTCTTGTTTGAACTGCTAAGGTTGGATCTCCTAGAATAAGTGTTGAAGGATAAGAGGAATGAATCCTTGATGTGGGAATAGGACTGAGATTCACAACAGTTTCCAAGTTTGTAAAGTCAGCCACTGCACCCTCATCATCATAAGATGAACTAGTAAAGATACCATCAGTGGAATGTTGATAAATATCCTCAAGAGGGGGTATTTCTGAATCATCTTCTTCAGGATTTGTTGCAGCAGAAAGAGATGGACCCTCATTAGGACTGGCAGTACTAACTGGTATGCTAACAGTATTAACTAGGTTAGTACTGCTAGCTTTAGCTGGTGTGCTAACAGTACTAAAAATGTTAGTACTGCTAGTCTTAGCAGCTCCTTCTTGTATAACCAAGGTCTCAAACTTCTTCCTGAGAGCTTCAGCTTCCTCATTAGCTTCCTTTTCTTGCCTCTTAAGTCTTTCAAGTTCATCCATAAAGACTTGTTCTTCCTCTCTTGGACCTTCTCTCTTATCATCTGATTTTAAAGCAGGAGTGATTGTTGAAGAATAAGAAGGCCAAATTGGCAGTACAAAGCAGTCTTGAGCAGATTCATCTTCTTTTTCAGAATCCCCTCCATCAATAATGTCTTCTGTACCTGCATTTTGGTTAGCTTCTTGTTGACCTGCATGATGGTTAGCTTGATTCTCTGATCTAACAGGATGATAATTCATAGAATCAGTTAAATAATCAAGATCAAAAAGCCAAGTTGGTCCTTTCCCTGCAACATTTGGTTTGTTTTCTAAAAAGGTGATGTGCAGGTTTTCTTCAACTCTTTTGGTTTCTAAATTGTATACTCTAAAAGCCTTGCTTTGTAGAGAATACCCAACTAAAAATCCTTCATCTGATTTTCCAGCAAACTTGCCCAGGTGGTCAATGGTATTCAAGATGGTCACATGGCACCCAAAAGGTCTTATATAACTTATAATTGGTATCTTACCAGTTAAAAGTTCATAAGGTGTCTTATTATGAGGCTTGGTCACTAATACCCTGTTTAGAACATAACAAGCAGTACTAACTGCTTCAGCCCAAAAAGTGTTAGGTAAAAATGAATCTGCAAGCATGGTCCTAGCAGCCTCAATAAGGGTCCTGTTCTTTCTCTCAGCAACTCCATTTTGTTGTGGAGTTCTGGCATTACTGTATTCCCTCTTGATCCCTTTTGACCCACAGAATTCAATAACATCCTTGTTCTTAAATTCTGTACCATTATCACATCTAATAGTTTTAACTTTTTGATTCAATTGGTTCTCTATCTGTCTTATAAAGTCCTTAAGGATTGCACTAGTTTCATCCTTAGTTCTTAAGAAAAATACCCAACTAAACCTGCTAAAATCATCAGTGATAACTAGGCAATAGGTCTTATGGTTTAAACTCCTTACAGATGTAGGTCCAAACAAATCCATATGAAGAAGTTGTAAGGAATGGCTAATAGAGCTGACTAACTTAGCCTTACCAAGAATACTTTGTGTTTGCGTTCCTTTCTGGACAAGCAACACAAGTGTGGTCATTTTGAAAAAGCTTTGTAGTAAACCTCTCACAAAGGTTTCTTTCTCTCACTAACTGTTCAGTTTTTGAAATTAACATGACCAACCTCCTAAGCCATAAGTTTAGATGTTCATCAGTTGTAGACCTTGCAATTAAACAAGCCAAACCTCCTAAAGGAAAATGTTCTCTAAATTGAAACTATACATATTTGTTTGTCTGGGGACTTTAGTAATAATTGATTTTCTTCAGTACACTTAAAAAGCAGGAACAAAACAAGACATCAGTGTCCAGTAAACAGAACCTTTTCTTTTTGGCACACCATTTGTGACACTGAAAAGAGATTGGAAAGGCTGAAGTTCTTTCACAAAGCTTACATCTTCAAAATCAAACTTACCAAGTTTTTAGTTTTCCCTTTACCAGGAATATAGCCATTACTAACCTCCAAAGGCAACAGCCACACATTAAAGTCTTAGAAAGGTCAGCAAGTAAGCTGGTTCCCTGTCATGTGCCTGGAACCATCCACTATCCAACAATTCCTTTATTCTTTAGAGATCTAAGGGGTTATCCTGCACATTTACAAAAAGATTAGACTCTCTTAGGGACCCAAGCCTGTTTAGGCTTGAGTCTGCCTAGTGGATCTTTGAAAGTTGAATAATTTCTAAGGCTAGATCCACCATTGTATTGGAGAGAAATTATTGTTATACGTCCAACCTGGTGTTCTCACATTTTACCAACGCTGCTAGAGGACTTAACACAGTGTCCCATTTCCCCAACATACTAAACTTCTTTTACCTTTAACATTATAAACCGTTTTGGTTTGAAAAACATGTTCTTTGTATTGTTTGTGCGTTTTGAAAGAAGGCCTTGATGAAGGTGAATGAGTTTTGTGAAAAACATATGCCTATGGGTCCTAACATGAGCACAATGGGCTTAACAGTAGTAACTTTCACCCAGCAGTGCTAGTTAGTACTTGTCTTTTGTTAACTTTTTGTCTAGCATTACTAATACTGTTAGTAACTTTTAGGATTTAGCAGTATATACCTTGAGAATATCCAGTTATTGTTTGTACTGAAAAAAGGGAACCATTTGATTTGTTTGTTTAACCCTTTGAACATTGTTCCCAATGTAGGTTTCCCCACCCCAGAACATTACCCTTATCATATTTTGTTTTGTGTAATCAACCTTGTTTAGGAGAGGTCAATTTTACATGATAACCAATCTCTTATTAAATGACCAAAACTACCACAAACAAAACATCCTCTTTCAGTAGAACCCAAGCCTCAACTCTTTGGATTTAACCTTAGGTTTTTGACTATGTGTAACTGATTCTTAACATTTTCCCTAAGTTTTCACTTGCGTTGTTAGCAAAACTAGGATGGTATCCAGTTCTTTTAGTTAGCACAAGTTACCTTCTCATCATCACTATCTGATTCATACTGCCTCAATGATAGGTGCATCAGACCAAACTTAGGTTGCACTTAACTTCAACATTTGATTTTATTGACAACTGGATTCAGAACACTAATTTCGAAGGTTTCTTCTGTACTAATGTTTAGAGTCACAGGTATCAAGTTTAGTTTTGTTGAGATTCAGATTCACTTGGTTGAGACTTTCTTGGACCATATGTATATTGTGAGTCATCTATTTCAATATCAGGTCCAGAGGGCAAATAATTCCCTGTCATGGGTGGGGGTACTGCTTGCATTTCACATGTTTTAGCAAGCCTTTTATGCAAAGGTAGATTTTCAAAATCACTGTTATTGCCCTTAAAGACACTTTGCGAAATTTCATTTTCATAACTCAAATTCCCACTATATCTGTAGTCACCATATCCGAGCCCAAATTTATCACTGGCAGTCATATGATCATTTATAATTTTACCAAGATTTTTTGAAGAATGATTCCATTTGTCTACTATAACCTGTAAATCATCTTTTTCTTTTTGAGCTTTAGCCAACAATGTCTTATGGTATGTTAGAACATCTGTTTTATCATCTAAATCTATTTTCATAAATTTGATTTTTTGTTCATACCAAAGTTGACCTTGTTGATGGGCAACTAATTGTGCTTCAACTTTCTTAAGACCTTGAGTATAAGCCTTTATTTCTACACTAGCATCACTAAGTTGCTCTCTTTGAGCATCATATAGTCTTTTAAGGTTAGCATAAGACTCTTTACACTCATTTGAACATACCTGTGTGTCTGAGCTGTTGCTAGCCATGAAAGCAAAGTTTTCATCATCTTCTGAATGAGCTGTCCAATCAACACATTCTCCATCAACTGTCACCATTGCTTTAGACTCTTCTTTCTTTCCAGTTCTGTTCCCATCTTTATTTCCAGAGTTCCATCCATCCCTCCTCCTGTTATCTTCCTTTGTTCTACACTCTCTTGCAAAATGCCCTGTTTTGTGGCAGTTGTAGCATTCCACTTTGGTTTTATCAAAACCAACAGGTTCTTTTGCATCAAACTGTAGCTTTCTACCAGTCTTCTTGTAGAACTTCTTGATTCTCATGGAGATCATTGCCACTTGCCATTTTAAGTCCATTTCTTCAAGGTCATATTCATCCACTTGATCTAAGTCCTCATGATCCAGTTGAGGACAACTAGATTGACTTGCAAGCAAGGAATATGATGATGTTTGTTCATGCTTTGAATAATGACCAGAAGTATTGGAAACACCATGAGCGGTACTAACTTCATTAGTACTGCTGGTGTTTTCAGAAACAAAAGAGCTACATTTTGCAAGTTGAAAGATGATGCAGTAGAGCCTGTTTACATCATATTCCAAAGACTCTCCGAGATTGGTTGTAGCAGTCATCAAAAACTGAACTGTCCATTCCTGGTCTGTCCTCATAATTGAAGGAAACTTGTAACCAAGCAGAAGGAAGATCGTAGAAATTTCTGATTTGCATCTTTCAAGTAGATTACACCTGCTCCATGAACCTCTAGCTGACTGAGAAAGAACTTTGGAATCTCTCATAGCCTTTGAGAATCCCATCTTGTTGGATACCGTGAATCCTTCAAACTGTGCTTCAAAGATGTACTTCTGCATCTTTTTGATCATCATTTCCACCAAATCTGGATTTGATGGCTTCCCACACTCTTTGCGTCTGTCATCTTATGGAAATTTAGCTAGTATGATCTTCTGGTAGGCCATTAGCAAGGTGGCCTAGCTTTTCTTCTCTTTCCTCTGACCACTACATCTTCTTCTGCTTCTTAAGAGGCAAAAATTTTAATTTGTCCTGCTGTATCAGTTGTGACTGACACAGGACCATTCCCATTTTGGATAACCTCCCAAATTGGATAGTCTGTATGAGCCAGGAATGCTCTCCATCTTCATACCCATATTGTTCAATTCTCCCTTTTTGAGAATAGGTAGCTTTATGGTTGAGACTGTATGAGGAGTTTGTTGTGTTGGTGTTTGTTGTGTTGCTGGTGGAGGTGGTGGTGGTGGATTATCATCTTGTGTTTCAGACATGTTTAGATCTGTTGGTAGGAGATGAATAACTGGTTTTATCTGTTCTTCTTGTTCAGAGTTTCTCAAAGCTCTGATACCACTTGAAGGTCCTGGTATAAAACTGAATGGATCTTTGCAGCCTATAAAGGATGATAGCCAAGATGTATAAATACAAACGACTATGTAGAAACAATGATTATGAATACAATGTGTTAATGCGGAATCTTAACACAGGTACCAAGAAGAACAATGAACAACTGAATAACAACTTTATTAAAGTGTTCTTGAGGATTACAGATTGCTAACTATGATATGTGATTTGCTAAACTTCTTTGTTCATATATATTCAACACTCATCTAACTATGCCAAAGGTGATCCTTTTATATACTAAGGATAACCCTAAAAGCTAAACAAAAACTTTTTTCTAAAATATCTCATAAATATCTTTTAATATCTTCTAAACGTCTAACAAACTTTAACTAACCGTACTAACTAACTAACAGTACTAACCTATTTGTACCTGTTTTTTCCCCCGGTAACTAAGTATAACTGTCGGTACTAACTATTTGTACTGTCGGTACTAAGTTAAGAAAACATTAATCCTAACACTGCTCCTCAGCTAGGAGTATCTCGTCCTCCGGTGGCATAAACTCCGGATAAACAGGCTCTGGAACAAAGTCTGGTGGAGGTGGTGACTGTGGCTCCTCGGGGCTAGGTATGTAGTCTGGTGATGGGGGGCCTGTAAAGCGACCTGCACATATGGGTCATCTAGCATCCAGGGCAGTCCCTCGTGCTCAGGTCCAACAAAGCATAGGGATCCACTATCTGATAACCCTCCATTGGAGCTGGCAAACAGCAGTGTATGTAACCGTGGAATCCTCAGAATTCGACATGATTGTATCTGAAAATCAAAAATAGCTTATATTAGTATTTAATATAAGACTCTTATAGTAATACACATTTATACCATAACATGTATATCAATCCTAAGAGCATCTAGTCTTAACCAACTAATGCAACAAGTGGTGTATGTATATATGTCCCGTGAAAATCCCTTTGTATGAATGCAATGTTTGAAAACGGTTATAGTCCAGCAAAAACATTTGACCTAGTTCTCTATAACCTTGGCTCTGATACCAATATGTAAGACCCCCAAATTGGGTCGCAACGGAATAAGGGTTTGAGGCGTGTTACTTCAATGATCAATAACACAAGATATATATAGAACAACAAAAAAAAGTCATTTAAAACCGATACACGTTTGGGATTAGAACAAAGTAGTTTGTTACATAACCCCCGAAGCTTTAAACTTGTTCACATAAAAGGAAGAAGTTGTTCAAAATACAAAGATTTCTAGCCCATAACAGATATACAAAATGTAATGCGACAAAATCTTTAATGCATGATATCCAAATCAAAACCACCAATGTATCCCTTGCACCTCGTGCTTATTGACCTCCTAAAAAACATTGCTTTAAAACATCAACAATAATGTTGGTGAATTCATAGGTTTGATAAATCGTATATTGTAGGACCACAAGATTTCCTAAGTGTATGATAATGCAACAGATGCAGACATCATATAAATGTAATTACGTTGCCCTAAGCTCATGACACTGAAGCTCGACATGAATGAATACAATATAAATTGCCTACATTGCCCATGTTGATGTTCTAACCCGCAACATCCTATGTTCGACATGGTATACGTTCGTTTGTCCAGTGATAGCTAATCACCCGAATGGGGATGTCAATCCCAATAGATCTATTCATAACATTCGCGCTCACAATCCAGTAATTGACAATTCATGATAATGGGCTCAACTAGGGTTATCGCTACTTAGGCAACACGTAATCATAAAGTAAAAGTATCCACTTGTGTCCATTTGTAAAACAATGAATGTTTCTCACCCCAAAAACTTGTAAAACAAAATCATGTAAAACGTGGGGCTATGAACTCACCTTGAGTGAGCGTATATCAAGTATATCACAGAAAATGCGTCACGGTAATGATCGAATGCAACCTAATCCAATATAGGTCGTATAAGTACTAATCACTTTGAGTAACTACTACCATATACAATTCTATATAGCTCAATCACCATCTAATCGTTTTAGTGAAATCATATTTATAAAGTGAAAACGTTTATAAATATACCTTTAGTAAAAATGACATAACTTTTACGTTTCAAGTCTGTTTCTTGCGTTTTTTATGTCTACGCTTTCGTATTGAGATGACGTATCAAAATATGAAATTTTTGTATTTCATGTCCTCTGGTGAACAGTACTTTTTACTGTTCACACCAGTTATAAAGTTATTTTTATAGATTTAGTTATCGTAAAACCTGTAAATGTCGTATTTTATTCGCTATAGCTCAGTTTTTATCGATTCTTTCGAGTACGTTTTTGTTACTAAAAATTCTATCATATTAATGATGTTTTCCAAAAATAATATCCCTGATGAACAGTAACTTTTTATAAAATTAGTTTTATAAAAGTATTAATTATCATAAACTCGCAAAATTCATAACTTCTTCGTTATTGATTGAAAAATTACGATTCTTTTCATTTTGGAATCCTAAAAATATGTGTTATCTGTGAAAAATACTAAACTTTATATATCAGAAGTATTTGATAACTTGTTTTTATAAAATTTACTTTTATAAACCCGGTATTAACTTGAAACGTATATTTGCCGTATCTTTTTCGTTATAAGGTGGTTTTTCGAGTTCTTTACATATTTGGAATCATCACGAGGTGTACTATCTTTATAAAAC
The DNA here is from genome assembly GCA_026074375.1 of Tanacetum coccineum. Lineage (NCBI taxonomy): Eukaryota > Viridiplantae > Streptophyta > Magnoliopsida > Asterales > Asteraceae > Tanacetum > Tanacetum coccineum. Next base: position 78,084 of record BQNB010012894.1, read on the forward strand.
ATAATATGGCTATCACCATACACAAACCAAAATAGCCCCTTTGAAATCAATATGTATACTTGTTTATATAAGTTGTTTTATATACTTTTCAACTTAGTAACTTACCACAAGCCTTTTGTAACCATATATATCATATGTCTTACATATATT
>BQNB010012895.1:0-26400 GCA_026074375.1 Tanacetum coccineum
CATGACTAGATTCAAAATACATATCAAATGGGATGAGAGTTTATCTTGCTCTCATTCTTTACGTGGTGAAAAAATAAAATGTTTGGTAGGGAGAAATGAAGAGAAATAAATCTATTTTCATTTCTCAAAGATGTTTGGTAGCTAGAAAATACAAAATGTGAAGAAATATAATTCTCGAGAACTGGCTTCTTTGTAATTTGATTTCCACTCTTACAAGTTTTAGGGAAAATTCTCAAGATAGACTGGTCGCCTAAAATGTTATATCTTTTCTAGACCTCAAAAAATAAACTTCTCAAAATAGACCAGTGGTATCTGAAGTCGCCTAAAAAACTTTTCACTTTTTGTGTAAGTAACTTTTCAGACATGTTTTTTGGCGACCTAGTAAAGTATAAAAGTCGCCTAAAGTACAAAAGCTACTTTAGGCGACTTTTATACTTTACTAGGTCGCCCAAAAACATGTTTGAAAAGTTACTTACACAAAAAGTAAAAAGTTTTTTAGGTGACTTGAGAGATTGGGCGACCGGTATATTTTGATAAGTTTATTTTTTGAGGTCTAAAAAAGATATAAGACTTTAAGCGACCAGTCTATTTTGGAAATTATCCCTAAGTTTTAATAGGGGAAATGGAATATCTCCATGCTCCTTTTTTAATTAGGAAACTGGCAAGGTAAAAAATAAATGGTATAAATTAGGGCGAAATTTTTCGCAGTAACCAATTGGGAATCGTGTGATCTAGGAATAACCCTGACAATTTTTTTTTCAATATGACCTTTTGAATTGCGCTTGGGGGATAGCGATTTACATTTTCTTACGTGTCACAGTTTTATTGGCTCGTGAGAATAATTTAAAAAAAAATTATGTAGATCGCGCCACAAGCATAGCGATTTACATTTTTTGTATTTTTTTTAACTTTTGTAAATAAAAAAAAACGAGCCCTAAATTTTTTTTTATGTAGATCGCGCGACATCAATAGCGATTCACTTTTTTTTATGTAGATCGTGCATCAGGGATGGCAATTTACTTTTGTTTTTTTTGTCTTTTTAGGGTTTTGTAGATGAATAGTAACGCAAAGTAGGGTTTTTCAGATGAATAGTAACGCACAGTATGATGAAATGATATATCACTGCCATATTTTGTCACTTATGAATTTGAATACGGACTATATGATTATATAGTGATAGTATGTTTCTCTTAATTTAGTTCATAAGAAACAAAAGTTGAGGTTTTTCATTGTTTCTCTTTGAAGGTTTAATTGTTTGAGGTTTTTTATTATTGATTGTTACTGTTTGCGGGTAGAGCAAAGTTGATGTTGGTGCGGTATTCTTTTAAAGGGTTTTTGTTGTTGGTGATTTCGTGGCTTACTTGTTTATTATAAGATAGATTTGACCGGTTACGAGGTATAGTATTTTTATTTTGTATCATTTGACTATTTTATTATCTTATGTATATATGTGTAGTAATATATGGTTATTTAATTATTTGTTTATTTAGGTACCCCGTGTTCTTGTTACATATAGAAGTAAGTTAAAGTAGCTTAAAACAATTAAAACAATAATTAGTGGCACTAATTGGGAAGCACTGTTTAGACAATCCTGTTTTGGTTGGGTATTAGATCAAACTGATTTTTATAGAGAATTGTATGTTAATACATTTTATGTTAGGGCGGCAAATTTATGACGAAAATGTTCCATTGTATTACCATATAAATAAAGATTTTAGTATACCATTTGGAAGAGAAGAATTCTGCCTATTAACTAGGTTAAGGTTTGGGGTCCAGAATTGGGCTGAGTATGACACCAAACAGCGTATTCCTTTTAGGTATCGGGTGTTTCCATCATATTTAGATGGGTAACCTATTACATGCATCGACATCGCAAATATGATTATTGACGAGTCATTTGCTCAATTATACGACGACGATGCTGTTGGCCTTTGTTGTCTAGGCATATTGCAGCTTGTTATATTAGGTGTGGAGAGTAAACATGTTGTCCCTGACTGGATGTTAAGATTAGCTAATGATAGAGTAGCTTGGGACAAATATCATCAGGGTTCATATGTGTGGCCAACATTGTACTCCCAACTTAGGAATGCAAAAGTCAAAAGTTGGTCGCCCTTGTATGTCGATGAGCCTACAGATGAAGATGATGCAAAAAAGTATTCACTCTTTGGATATACTTGGGCATTCAAGGTATGTCAAAAATAAGTTTATAATTTTTAATTGGCCATTTAAGTTATATGTATAATGTAAAATAATTGAAACAATGTGTTTTTTTAGACTTGGATATTGGAGTCTTACCGAGTAACTGCGATTAGGTATTTTGATCGTTACAATCGGTATCCTAGAGTTGCTGCTTGGAATAAGAAAAAGGGAAGGTTTTTGGGACCAATGGTTATTCCTTTTTTTGAAGTGAGTTTTATTTAGTTTAATAGTTTATTAAGTTGATTATGTAATTTATTTAATAATTAATTTCCTTTTTTTTAAAAGGGAAATATGCCTGCTGCGAGATTGACACCAGACGATAATGAGGCTCGATCGGACTGGTGGATTTCTAGTAGGGCATACTTTGACGGCTTTATTGGTCAAGTTGAACGAGTACCGTTTGATTTAAGCCGTCAAAATATGTATGAAATTCCATCCGATATTTACCGAGAGTTCGATGAACAAAAAAGAGAAATTGAACGAAATAAAAAAGAAGTTGATAACATTAAGGAAGAAATGCGTAAATTTAGGGAGGAAATGAATGTTCAGCCGGTGCGACAAGAGAATAAAGAACCGATTATTGCTGATCAACATTATGGGTTGAGCGATTTTAGTCAATTCCAAAGCATGCAGGTATAATTTTTGTACATTTAATATAAGGCTTTGTAAGTAGATAATATAATTTTGTATTTATGGGTGTTCACAGGGTGGTCCGTCTTCATTCCAGGGACATGTAAATAGCTAATATTTTCAATTATGGGGTACGCACCGAATTTCCATACCCCATGCCGTCCAACTGGTCATTGTTGGCACAGATAGATGTCGGTGAGTCGGCCACTCAGTATTGGCAAGGTACTCGTCGCCGTTGTTCTTACTTTCGTTTGGTTCGGGTGCCATCTTCTATGGTAGGCCAAAAATTGCAAACACTGTTGAGACGCATGTTGATGTTGATGGCTATTTTGGATAGGTAAGCTTTTTTATTTTTATATACGAATATGATTATATGGTAAAAACCATCATGATGTAATAAAAATTTTTATTAATTGTTGTTTTTAAGCATCTTCTCCGAATCGAGAAAAACGGAAACGTTTCCTAGCAAGTATAAATGACTCCATTCATGTTACATCATCCTACTTACTAATTTTACCACCAACGTGTTAATAAAACTAAAATAAGGGTAAGAGGTTAATTTATCGCTGTGAATCTTGGGGGTGCTTTTGAGGATGACCATGTAGACGAAAATAATGTTTTACATTTTTGGTTCTCAATTTATGTAATTTTTAATGTATGCGAACGTGGACCCTGCCAAAGGTAATTTGCTTAATCTTGATATAAAAATATAATAAATAATGAAAGTATGTTGTACTGATATTGGTTATTAAATTGGTTGATTAGGTGTGGAGAGGTAAATTATGTTAACTACGGCCTTTCTAAATGACCCCACATAAATTCGCATGGATTGTTATGTGAAAGGTATATATGTTTCGGTTAGTATTTTGCAACAATTGGTCCCTCATTTATGTATGCCACTGACATGCACGACTTCCACATGGGAAACCCCTATGGTTGGTTGTCCCAGGAGAGGTAGTTTTTTTATAAAGTTTAAATTAAGGAGTAATCTTATATATCCGTTTTGCCAAAAAATCTATTTATTTTGTGTACCATGTTTTAAATCAGCGCATGAAGTCGTGGATGGAAGTTAATAATTAGAGGGAGGGAATGCAAATGCCAAATGGACAATGGCCTATACGAGTACAATAAGTGTACATCCGGAAAATAACCAATTTATCATACCGACGGACCAACACGTCATTGGTACATTGGATGGCACCACGCGTCCGTATCCAGCCTGGAATGATGTTGATTGGGTACTTATTTCTTTAGTTATCCGTTATAAAACTTTTAATACAACTTATGCATGATTAGTATTTAATTATTTGGTTTTATCTTTGTAGGATTTTTATGCCCATACATGTTGCTGGAAATCATTGGGCCACGGGTGTTATACATTTACCGAATTCTCATTTTTACGTGTTCGACTCCATGCATAATGAGCAAAACAAGGAAGTGTTATCGCGACTAATTCAATGTTGGACCCCCGTGGTTAATAACATTTTGGCAGATCGTGGTTGTTTAAATGAAAGTAGACCACCCCATAATTTTCAGTATTCATACAATGATGGTTTGGGTATAGATGTCCCTCAACAAACCAACTTCTCAGACTGTGGAGTCATCACATGTTGGTTAATCTCTTGTTTGTGTGCAGAAATAAGGCCAGTTGTGCGCGGTAATACTCAACAGTTTTTTGAGAGAGTTAGAAATGACATGTGTGAAAGTTTTTATATGTGTAGGTGTGAGGATACTAGAGAATGTGGTTATGATTAATTTTCAATTTTGTATGTGTTGTATGTTGAAATCCTAACACTTTGAGTGAAATAATATTGTATATTACTTTGAATTTCTTTGAATATTCGTTTGGTTTTATCTTTGTAGGTGTTTATGCCCATACATGTTGCTGGAAATCATTGGGCCACGAGTGTTATACATTTACCGAGTTCTTATTTTTACGTGTTCGACTCCATGTATAATGAGCAAAACAAGGATGTGTTATCGCGACTAATTGAAGGTTGGACCCCCGTGGTTAATAACATTTTGGCAGATCGTGGTTGTATAAATGAAACTAGACCACCCCATAATTTTTAGTATTCATACAATGATGGTTTGGATATAGATGTCCCTTAACAAACCAACTTCTCAGACTGTGAAGTCATCACATGTTGGTTAATCTCTCGTTTGTGTGCAGAAATAAAGCCAGTTGTGCGCGGTAATACTCAACAGTTTTTTGAGAAAGTTAGAAATGACATGTGTGAAAGTTTTTATATGTGTAGGTGTGAGGATACTAGAGAATGTGGTTATGATTAATTTTGAATTTTGTATGTGTTGAATGTTGAAATCCTAACACTTTGAGTGAAATAATATTGTATATTACTTTGAATTTCTTTGAATATACGTCCGTTGATATGTTTGTTTTTTTGGGTAATATTCGTCCGTTGATTTCTTTGAATTTCTTATGAATGTACCGACAAGTTATATATAATGTATACACATGATTTAAAAATTCTGTTACATGATTTGACAAGTCAATGACATGGACTAGATCACCTTGTATTTGTAGCGATTTACATGAGTTGTCAATTCAATGACAATATATAATCTTTGAGTTGACAAGTCTCTGACAAAGGTTTTATCACCCAATATAGTTTGCCACGGGTTTTGGCACCATCTTCATATTAATAGTGTGTGTGTGTGTGTTTGATAAGTTAACATGTTATTGACGATAATAGATGCTTTTATAGGGAGAATCAATTGCTTGTTATTTCATAAGAGGGCTAGGTGTCATAAAAACATTACATATATAATAAAAACATTACATATATAATAAAAACATTACATAATAATGTTAAGGTTAACCACTGCCACTTCCAAGAACTGTATCCTTACGAAAAACCTCAACCACATTTCTTTTTGTAATGTTAAGGTAATGCTTTGATGGTTTAGGAGTAAAAACTGAGACATTAGCAAGTATCATAGCAGCTCCTACAGTAATATCCTTTCCATAACTACCCACGTCAAGGACTTTGTAGTTTATTGTTCCAGGTACTGTACCCGATAGATCTTTCAGAGTCACATTTAAATCTCCAAGAGCATTCGGAGAACAAGACTTGACGATTGCAACAACTTGTTCCAGTTTTCCTTTTTTAAGAAAGTTGTCGATGTCTCCCAAACATCCAGTTACAGTGCCACCAAATGCATTCACATAGTTAGTAGCGCTAACCCATGCCCCAATATTAAAATCAGCATCCTCACCCACATCCTCAACAACTTTCTGCATATATTCTTGTGTCGACATTAAAGCCCCATCCGGATCAAGAATAAATACATTTTCTTTAAGCAGCTTGGCTCGCTGAACAAGACCCGCATGACCGAGTATTATCCTAACTGGGTTTTAGGTTGAGGAACGCACAACGGGTGTTAACTGAAGATCGGAATCATCTATATCTAGACTGAATTCCCATGGTTCATTTTCGTTATTGAAATTGGAATACATATGAGAGAGTTGGAATAAGAAGTTGTGTGACAAAATTGAGGAAATGATGAGGGCTATTTATAGGGGAAACTTTTGGAAAAATTAAGAGAGTTGGACAACACAAATGTTTTTTTTTTGTAACAAATAAGATAATTCTACAATTAAAATGCAAAAACGATTAAAGAAAACCTAAAAACGAAAGCTAAAAGTGATTAAAACCTAAAAACGAGAATGAGATTCGAAACCTGTTCTTTAAAAAACGAAATTTTGAAATTTTAACCCTATAGATGCAAATCTAATTTTCCTAAGTGCTAAATGATAAAAGAAAATTTAAAAAAAAAGAATTATATTTTTTTGACTTTTTAACATTTTTTTATGAATTAAAAACTGTTTTAATAAGAAAAAATGATTAGAAATACTAAACTTAACGAGAAAAATCTGAAAAAATACAATAAAAGTACTTTGGAATGAGTAGAATCCATGAAAAATAAAATGGTGTTGCCAGCTTATTTGAATAAGCTAGGAAAAAGCCGAAAAGGCTTATAAGCTAAATGGGCTAAACAGCCCTTAAATACCAACCACTTGGGACTTATAACGAAAAAGTCCCAAGGGCGCAGCGGTAGAGTGTGTGTGTTATAAAGGGTTGAGGGTGTTGAGGTCCAAGGTTCGAGCCTTGCTCACCTTGGACTTCCACCTTCCCCTTTTTGCTTTTGTTTTAAAAAAAATTTAATACAGCTTATAAATAAGCTGTAAACTATTAACTTTAATAAAGGAAAAAAATTTTAAAACTTAAAAATAAGCACGAAATAAGCAAAAGAAAAGGGCAGAATTGGCTACTTTTACACTAAGGACTTAAGGGCTAAACTGCTAGCCTTTTTTAAGGCACAATAAGCAAGTGTACAATAAAAATAAGCAAAAACAGATGAACAACTATACCTAATAAGCAAGAAAGAACAAAAATAAGCAAAGACAAAACAACTAATAAGCAAAAAAATGGAAATAAGCTAAGTAGCTAAAACAGGCAGATAAACAGCCTTAGGGACAACCTTTGGGCTTATTTTTAAGCCCAAAGATGGAACCTTATGGAAGAGGCGAGCCTCTCACAACAACAAAACATTTATTCATTACTACATAACTACCATACTACTACTACGATTATGCTAGGATAAACACGGGTTGCCACCCACGAAGCGCTTGTTTTAGGTCACTTAGCTTGACCCGATCCCCATGACCTTGAGCTTGTCAAGAGGTAAAAATGTGGATTGACGAACACCCAAATTAGAGTGTTTTTGTCTCCATTGAATCATCATCGGAGCTTTCCCAGGGAGAAAAGCTAGAAAGCTGTCAAGAGCCCCGAATGTGATGAAGAAGGAGGAGATTTCTCCTTATAAGCAAGAACACCGTGATTGAAAAGTTTTTCTTCATTTTCGGATGAAAATGAAAGTAAAGTATCAATCACGGGGGAATGAGGAGCAAGAAATCTCGTAGTGATACGACTCAATTCATAATCCCAACGGATCGTAAATCTTGTTTCTATCTCCGGAAGGAGAAGAATCATTAAGATCGGATCCGAGATCATTAATAGAAGGAATGAAGTCGAAATCCATAAGAAGGGCGGGATGGGTGGGCAAAATATTAGGCACATCCACGAGGATGTCTTCCACCACATTAATGGTTGAATCTCCCGAATCAGGATAATCAACATGAAATGAATCAAACTATGGAAGGGAAGTAGAATTATCGCCATCTTCCGAGTCGAAATCATCACTCTCAATACCCGGTGGTATTGAGTCATCCGGACCGGAAAATATATCAATCTCTTCCCTAAGAGAGTCACTATCCTCAACGGGGATAGGAAATGTGGAAAGAGACTCGATGATAGTATTAGAATTGTCTTGAAAAGCTTCTGGTGGTCGGAGAGAAGAGTTATCGTAAAGCAAACTTTCCAAAAACAAAATATCACCCTCCAGATCAAGGTTGATATTATCAATTCCTGGTGGAATTGATTGGAGACGAGTGAGTTCACCGGTGAACGCATTGAGAAGAAAATCAATCTTGGGAGGGGAAGCCATCAAGGTATCATGATTGACTAATGATTCAAGAAGTTAAGACTCGACATCAAAACCACATCTTTTGGCGTAGAATCGAGGTCTTCATTATGAATTGGATTAAACTCACTAGAAGTGATTTCCTTGTCAAGATCAAAAAGAGGGTTCGAATAAGTTTTAAAACTCATTTCGTGAATAACCTCCTCATGACTTGACTCGTCATCACTAGAGGTAGAATCATCGAAGAGAGGATTGAAAAACGTTGAAAAATTTGTCGTTTGAGAATCATCGCAATCGGGCACATCACACTTACTTTTGATATAGGAGAAATCCTCGGACTCACTTGGGGTTGGGACAAGGTTCTCAACACTAGACTTTATGAATTCGTCCGATTCCGTTTCCAAAATAGTGTCAAGATGCTCATCCTTCATTATGAGAGATTCAACGGGCTTCTCGGGTGTGATTGCAATAATATATTCCTCGTCATCATCATCGTCGTAGCAAAAAGAGTTGAAATGTCACGAAGGATAAGTACTAAGATTAGCTACCTGCTCTAGTTGCTGAAGCTTTTTCTTTTTATTAATTTCAATACTCATTTCATTGAAATTTTCCTTAAGCTCATTAATCTTAATCTCAATATCAATTCTCCTACTACGATAATCCTTTTCATTAATTAAAGTTTTCATTTCATCTAAATACTGCTGCTTCAGATCCTCCATATCTTGGATACTCATCTCTTGAGGAGGTTGATGAATGACGGGAAACTGCGGGGGTTCAATTTGGTCAAAACCAGAATAATTAGAATCATAACACGGATTAGGTTCGTAATAATTCATCGGTTGACATTGAAAAGTCTCGTGAGGACCCCCGCAATTTTCACAATAAGGCTCATCGAAGATCAATTGATCACATTGACAAGTCTCATGCGGGCCCCCACAGCGGGTACAACAAATATATTGTTGTTGAAAACTCGGTGAAGTTTGTGGGAACTCATCATAGTTTTGATCGTAACACGGTTCTGGATTAGAGATAATCGGAACTTGCGGTGTACAATAGTGACCATAATGAGCATCGATCCCGCAAAATTCACACAAGATGGGTTGAGAGTGTGTGGGGGTGGTGAGAGAAATTTGGAGATTCGTTAAAAGAGTACGGAGTTGAAAAATCGATTGGATTTTCACCTCCATAAGTACAAATTTTACAAATTCCATTGATAAAATGACAACCGCATTCTTGGCACGTACACGAATAACAATAAAAGTCATCCGACGGTTGTCCACACTCCGCACACTCAAATGGTAAATATGACTCCATGAGAATTAAACGATTAAGAGGGTTGAAGAAAATGAGAATTAAATGGCAAAGAGGTTAAAGGAGATTATTTTTGGTTTTTCAATAATTAATTAACAATTTATTTTAATTAGACCGAAGAACTTAAACCAATAATCAACTTGCTTCACGGTAGCTCTTTAAAAGAAAAACGCACAAAGGAGCGGAGGAGCGGGAAAGCGCGAAGCTATTAAAAACCTTCTCCTTTCGGGTCGTAGTTCCTCGGAACAACCCTCCTTATACCCCTCTTGGAGTTTGTTAAACTTTTAAAGGTGAGCCGTACTTGACAAGTGACACAAAGGCAAGTTTTAAATCTTTGAATTGAGAACTTATTTGGTATTGTTAATTAATTGATATTCACAAAATTGGAAAAGTAAAATATTTTTGGATTTTTTTATAAAAATATTCACAAAATCAAACACTAATCTTCAAACGGAACACGAAAATCGTACACACCTCCCCGGCAACGGCGCCAAAATGATAACCAAAGATTTCTTACTATATATAAATATAAAATATATAAATATATAATAATAATCAATAATTATAATTCAATTATAGTAATAGTAAGAATTCCAAGAGATTCAAATCAATTACTTTTATCCAAAGCAATTTCAAAAATCCCCCGGGTCGTTCTCCCAACGAGGTGCGAATTAAAAATCGAGAACTTTCGTGATCGCGTGAATTGAATGGTTAAAGATTTTTGGAGTTGGTTTTTCTATTTCTACAACTAAAATGCAAAACGAATAAAGAAAACCTAAAAACGAAAGCTAAAAGTGATTTAAACTTAAAAACGAGAACCGGGACCAAATCTCGTTCTTTAAAAAACAAAATTTTGAAATTTAAACCCTATGGATGCAAAATTAATTTTCCTAAGTGCTAAATAATACAAGAAAATTTTCTAAAAAAATTATATTTTTATTTATTTAATTTTTAATGAATTAAAAACAGTTTTGAAAAGAAAAATTATTTAAAAATACTAAACTTTAATGGAAAAGTCTAAAAAGTTGCAGAAAAGTAGCTTAAGTTACGGGCTATCTATGAAAAATAAAAGTTTGAAAAATGGCTTATTGAATAAGACGGAAATAAGCAGTAAAGAGTAATAAGCTAAAAGGAAAAAAATGTGTATATAAATTAAGTGGTACCAGTTATGACCAGATGGTCCTACTGGTACCGATGGTGAGTGTGTGTGATGTTAAATATGCTTGTGTGTTAAAGGGGAGGTCCAGGGTTCGAATCCTTGGCCTCCCTTTTTTTTTAAAAAAACTTTTAAAAAAAACTTGTAAAGAATGCAAAAATAAGCAAATTTAAAAAAATGACTTTTTATGAAAATGATAAATAAGCTGGAAAAATAAGCAAGAAAGGGAGGCAGTTTCTACTATTTTTAACTAAGTCCTAAAGGTAAGCTAGTTGTTGGCAAGTTTTTAAGCAAATTAAGCTAAGGAAAATGCAAACTAAGCAAAGACAGATAGCTACCTAAACCTAATAAGCTAGTGCATGCAAAAATAAGCAAGAAAAATAGACAGATAAGCAATAAAAACTCAAATAAGCTAATGGCAAAAACTGGTAAACCCATAGCTTAGGGACACTTCTTTGGGCTTATTTTTAAGCCCCTATAAGGGAACCTTTTAGCTTAAGGTTTATACTAGCTTAAAGTATGGCCAAAAAGCTACTAGAAACAGCAAGGAAAACAAAGTTTTAAAAACAAATAAGCCAAGAAAAAGGGCTATTAAAACAGCTGCACTCAAAGATTTAACTCAGCATATGCTGATTTTTTCTAAGTTTTGAAAAGACAAATAGGCTACTTTTAAGCTCAAAATAAGGTAGACAAACAGAACCTTGTAAACTTAGGACCTAGAAACAGATAAAATTTAGACACCTAAGAACTAATATCAAAAATCAAAAGTTAGTTTGAAATCAAGAATAAGCATGAGAGTCAAATTTAAAAAAGGCTGTTTTTTAAAGAAAAAAGACACAAACTAAATATTGACAGTTTTGAATAAAACAAAGGAGACCTAAGGGACACAAAACCTACTGCATTAGAACATTAAAATGACTCTAAAACAAGACTCAAAAACAGGTTTTAAAGGCCTTAATCATATAAGCACTTGTGAAACTGTTGTCACCACAGTTTCAAAGAATCTTTTAGAAAAACCTTAAAACAAATATTAAGAACTTAAAACTTTTTTGAAAACAGCTTAAGTTAACTAAAAATGGCTTGCACAAATTACCCAAGTGACCCAAAAGTGATTTTAAACCAAAATGACCCACTTTGGGCTGTTATCCCAAACACCCCTTTAAGAGTGAAAAATCACTTTTAAGGCTGATTTGTAGAGATTTGAACCAAGTTTTTGAAAAACAGATAGCTAACATGCAAAGTTAAGCAACAATAAGCATACAAAGAGCAGTAATAAGCACTTATAAATAAGCAAGCAACAATAATTGATTTAAGCTAAAAATTGACAGTTATGAACAAAGACTTAAACAAAAGACAGATAAGCGATAAGAGAGCATAAGCAAGCTTAAACTAACATAAATAAGCAATAAAAATCATAAAATAAACAAATAAAGCAAATGAACAGTAAATGCAAAAATTTGAAAAAGAGAAACTTACAAAGGAAATTTACTGGGGTAACCCTTTACCCAAAAAAAAGAAACTTACAAAGGTCCTTAGCTTATGGCAAAGAAATAAGCTCTCAAAATATTAAAAACCTTTCCTATGTGCTTCCCATGAAGCTCTAAACCATGGCCATCCAAGATTTGCCATGCTCCATGAGTGATTTGACAGATTTTTGATTTTTGATTTTTTTTTGACAGAAAATAAAACAAACTTTTATATAATCTTTTAATGACTTAAAAGGCTTATACAAGAGCTTAACACTGTATTTAAATGACAATATATGTAAATGACAAGTATTTAAAGAAAAACACTTAAAATTGCATTAACTTAAAGAAAAGATTACAAAGCTTAAATTTAAATGACAATTAATTTAAATGACAATGTATTAAAAAGCCAGTAATTAAAATGGTACAAACTTTGGTTAATACAAGTTAATGGATTTAACACAAAAATTTGACAAAAACAAACTAAGCTACAAACTGCTCATTTATACTAAGTCTTCATGGGTCTTGTGGTCTTCTTGGTGCCTGTTGTTGTTTAGTGCTGAATGAGTCATAAAATAAATTCTTAGCCATCCACAGTTTGTGATTTGTCGCCTATGTTCTATTCTTCACATCTCGACTATGTGTTGTCTTTTTCATTAGCCAATGGTGTTAAAGGGGATTTATAAAGGTGGCATTGGAGATGTAGTGATCCCAGGTGCCGGGAAGGAAGGGTGGAAGTGTTGTCGTTTGTCTGGTAGGAATACAGTGACTCTAGGTGGGAAAGATGCCTTAATGATTAGTGGACACAAAAGGGGGTTCTCGTCTTGGCAAGAAAGGTTTGGTCTCTTATATGTCTTGCTTATTTGGGTCCAGGGTACAAGTTTGGGTTTTTGCGCAATATAATCGAGGCCCCTTATCATTATATGGAAGCTATTTCACAATGTCTATGTCCTTCACTGCGTCGCGCTTAGATTCTCTCTGAGGCTCCTCCCCCCCCCCCGTGCGCAATACTATTGTTACACCCTCCCAGCGTCTGCATAATGCTTGAGTTTGCCTCTTGTTAGTCCTCACCTATACCTGGACTATCGTAACGTTAAGCTCACACTAGGGTAGAGAATACTACCTTGCGCTTATGGATCCGCCGCAACGGAGAGCTTTTATACACGCGCTGTTCGTGCTCCCCACGGCCTTATCGTTTAGTTCTTTTGGGCACTGTTATGGAATTTCAATAGGGATTGGCTTTTTAATATGAACATTTTGGCTTATAATTCTTCAACTGTAATGGTCTCTAAATAGGCTGACCTAGCCATCTAGATGGGTTACGGTCCCCGTGGGGCACCCCCCATTTCAACATTCACTTCGGTTCCCTCGGACATCTCGCTACCCTCTCTTGCCCATCAGGTTCCCCGTGCGCGCTACTTTGCTCACTTGTCCCTCAAAACATTAAGAATCGTAATTTTAGGATCAATAACGAAGGAGTTATGAATTACGCAAGTTTACGATAATAAATACTTTTATAAAAATAAATTTATAAAATTTACTATTCATCTTAGACATAGATATCTTAAAAACATCGTAAATTTGATAGAACTTTTAATTACGAAGACGTACTCAAAAGAATCACTAAAAACGGAGTTAAAACGAATAAAATACGACGTTTACGGGTTTTACGATAACTAAATTTATAAAAATAAATTTATGAACTGTCATGAACAGTAAAAACCACTGTTCACCAGGGGACTAAAAATATGGAAATGTAATATTTTGTTCACTCGTCTTAATACGAAAGCATGGACATAAGAAACGTAAGAAACGGGCTTAAAACGATAAAGTTACGTCGTTTTCACTAAAGAGATATTTATAAACGTTTTTTACTTTATAAATATAATTTCACTAAAATAATTAGATGGTGACGTAGCTATATAGAATTATATATGGTGTTAGTTAATCAATGTGTTTAATACTTCTACGACCTATACTTGATTAGGTTGCATTCGGTCATTATCGTGACGCATTATCTGTTGTGATATACATTGTTGATTGTTCAAATTCACTCAAGATAAGTTCATAGCCCTACGTTGTACATTTACAATGATTTACAAGTTTTGGGGTGAGAAACATATGCATGTTTTACAAATAGGACGCAAGTGTACATTTTAACATGATTAGGTGTTTGCCTATGTAGTGATAACCCTCTGTGCCCACAATCATGAATTCTCAATTGCTAGTATAGTGAGCGCGAATGTTATGAATAGATCTATTGGGATTGACATCCCCGTTCAGGTGATTAGCTATCACTGGACAAACGAACGTATACCATGTCAGACATAGGATGTTGCGGGTTAGAACATCACCATGGGCAATGTTTGCAATTTATATTGCAATTCATTTATGTCGAGCTTTGGTATTATGAGCTTAGGAAAACATAATTACATTTTATGATGTTTGCATTTGTTGCATTATCATGGGGGAATCTTGCGGTCCTACAGTATACATTTATAAACCTATGAATTCACTCAACAATATGTTGACGTTTTAAAGCAATGTTTTTCAGGAGGTCAATAAGGCACGAGGTGCAAGGGATACATTGGTGCTTATATATTTTGGATGTCACATGCTAAAGATTTGGTTGCTTTACATTTTGGGATAAATTGTTATGAACTAGAATCTTGTATTTTGTATTTTAAACAAGTAAAGCTTCGGGCTTTTGTATCAAACCCTTTGCAAAATCTAATATATCAGTTTTAAACGACTTTTTGGTCATTCCTATATTATCTTATGTTATTGATCTATGATGTACCACCTTCAGACCCATATTCCGTTGTGATCCATTTTGGGGGTGTTACAGATTGGTATCAAGAGCCAAGGTTATAGAGAACTAGGTCAAATATTTTTGCTGGACTATAACCGTTTTTAAACAATGCATTCATACAAAGGGATTTTCACGGGACATACATACACTATTTGTTTGCATTAGTTGGTCATACTAGATGCTTACATGATTAATATACACGTTTATATTATAGTACGTATATTACTACTGGTCTTATATAATATACTTATATAAGTTTAATTTTGCTTGTTATAGCAGTCATGTCGCGTTTATGATTTTATGAAATCTGACAGGTATTATATTTTCTTGTGATTTGAAGAAAATAGCACCAAAGAAAAGAACCACAAGGTTAAACCTAGGTGCAACACCAACCCTAGCCACAACAACTACCACCACATCTGTCACTAATGCCCAGGTGAAGGCAATGATTGACCAAGGCGTTACTGCTGCTTTGGCAGCACGTAATGCAAACACGAATGGTGTTGACAGCCACAATTCAGGAACAGGTGCTAGAAGAAATGAGCGAGCCGCTCGCGAGTGTACTTACCCAGACTTCATGAAGTTCCAACCTCTAAACTTCAAAGGCATAGAAGGAGTTGTCGAATTGACTCAATAGGTTGAGAAAATGGAAACTGTGTTCGTATAAGCAAACTGCTCTGTGAAAACAAATCAAGTTTCCACTTGTACTCTTCTGGAAATGTCTAACGTGGTGGAACTCCCGCGTTAGGACTATTGATAACGATGTTGCATATGCAATGACTTGGACATAACTAAAAAAGAAGATGACTGACAAGTACTGCCTGAGGACCGAGATTAAGAAGCTCGAAGTCGAGCTGTGGGATTTGAAAGTGAAAGGTACTGACGTGATAGGGTACAACCAACGTTTTCAAGAACTGGCATTGCTGTGTGTTAGAATGTTTCTTGAAGAGTCTGACAAGATTGAGAGATATGTTGGTGGTTTGCCCGACATGATCCACGAAAGTGTAGTAGCATCCAAGCCTAAGATAATGCAAGAGACAACTAAAATAGCAACCAAACTGATGGATAAGAGAATCCGCAATTTTACTGAGCGTCAGACAGAGAACAAAAAAGCAAGATGATAACCAATAACAACAACAAAACAAGAGGCAGAACACCAGCATGGCGTACACTGCAGAGACTGGTGAGAAGAAGCCATACGGGGGATCTAAACCCCTATGCGCTAAATGCAACTATCACCACGATGGTTCATGTGCTCCCAAATGCCACAAGTGCAACAGAGTTGGCCATCTAGCCCGCGACTGTAGGAGTCGTGCAAATACTAATTGTTGGGAATTACATTTTCCTAACTTAGTACCGACAGTACAAATAGTTAGTACTGATAGTTATAGTTAGTACTGACAGTACAAAATGTTAAGTACTGATCAGTTAGTTAGTACCG
Source organism: Tanacetum coccineum (assembly GCA_026074375.1). NCBI lineage: Eukaryota > Viridiplantae > Streptophyta > Magnoliopsida > Asterales > Asteraceae > Tanacetum > Tanacetum coccineum. Next base: position 16,521 of record BQNB010012895.1, read on the forward strand.
ATAGTAGAAAATAGTTAGTACCGTTTAAGAGATATGTATGAGATATTTTAGGAAAAGATATGTACGCGTTTTGTAAGCCTGTTAGGGTTTATCCTTGGTCTATAAAAGGATCCCTCTTGGCATAGTTAGACATACGAGCTCAAGATATCTCATACAAAATCATATCTCAATAGTTAGTAATCTGTAATCACTCAAAGCAGATTAATAGAAATTATTATTTAGTTCTTCAGTGTTCTTCTTAGTACTTGTGTTAAGATTCCGCATTAACACATAGTATTCATAATCAGTGTTTCTATATAGTCAACTGTATTTATACATCTTGGCTATCATCCTTAATAGGCTGCAGAGATCTATTCTACAAGGGACTCACAAGTGGTATCAGAGCCTGTGAGAAACTCTGAATAAGAAGAACAATCAAATCCAGTTATAAAACCTTTCATACTTCAAAAACTAACATGTCTGCATCACAAGATGAAATTCCACCACCACCACCACCTCCACCATCATCACCACAAACACAACCGAACAAATCCTATTACAGTATCCACAACAAGCTGCCTATTCTCAAAAAAGGAGAATATGATATATGGGCTATGAAGATGGAACACTATTTGGCCCATACAGACTATCCAATCTGGGAGGTTATACAAAATGGGAATGGTCCTGTATCAATCACTACAGATACACAAGGACAAATTAAGGTTTTGCCTCCCAGAACTGCAGAAGAAATTGTAGCCAGAGAAAGAGAGAGAAAAGCAAGAACCACCTTGCTTATGGCCCTACCAGAAGATCATCTTGCTAAATTCCATAAGATGACTGATGCAAAAGAAATGTGGGATGCCATCAAATCTAGATTTGTCCTGGTTGGAAACGACGATCCAAGAAGATTGCAAAGTATATCTTGAGAACAGTTTGAAGGATTCTCTGTATCCAACACAAAAGGGCTTCACAAAGGCTATGACAGGTTCCAAAGTCTTCTGAGTCAGTTAGAGATTCATGGAGCAGGTGTATCTACTGAGGATGCAAATCAAAAATTCCTAAGATCTCTACCTTCTGCCTGGTCACAAGTTTCCTTAATTATGAGAACCAAACCAGGAGTGGACAGTCTCAGTTTTGATGATCTGTACAATAATCTAAGAGTCTTTGAGAGTGATATAAAAGGCTCTACTGCATCATCTTCTAGCCCGCAAAATGTAGCATTTGTCTCTGAGAACACCAGCAGTACTAATGATGTTAGTACCGCTTATTGTGTTCCCAATCCTTCTGGTCAAAACTCAAAGTATGAACAAACTTCATCATACTCATTACTTGCTAATCAATCAAGTTGCCCTCAACTGGATCATGAGGACTTGGAACAGATTGATGAATATGACCTTGAAGAAATGGACTTGAAGTGGCAAGTGGCCATGATCTCAATGAGAATGAAAAAGTTTTACAAGAAGACTGGTAGAAAGCTACAATTTGATGCAAAAGAACCAGTTGGCTTTGATAAAACCAAAGTTGAATGCTACAATTGCCACAAGTCAGGGCATTTTGCTAGAGAGTGCAGAATCAAGGGAACTCAAGATAACAGGAGGAGGGATGCATGGAATTCTGGAAACAAAGATGGGAGCAGAACTGGACAGAAGGAGGATTCTAAAGCATTGGTGACAATTGATGGAGAAGGTGTGGATTGGACAAATCATTCAGAAGATGAAGATTATGCTTTGATGGCTTGCAACAGCTCAGACTCAGACACAGAGGTAATTTCTTGTTCAACTAAGTGTAAAGAGTCTTATGCTAATCTTAAAAAACTGTATGATGCTCAGAGAGAACAACTTAGTGATGCAAGCTGAAATAAAGGCATATTCTCAAGGTCTAAGAAAGTGATAGCACATTTTGTTGCTTCGCTCATCAACAGGAAACTTTGGTATGAACAAAGATAAAATTTATGAAAGGATAGATTTAAGATTTTTTGATAAAACAGATGTTCTCAATACCATAAGAAATATAGTAGAAGCTCAAAGGAAAAAGAGAATTTAAAAGCTAAAGTAGAAAAATGGCATAACTCTTCTAATAATCTTAGTAAACTGCTAAATACCCAAATAAGTGCTAATGATAAGTTTGGGCTTGGGTATGGGGATCACAGATGAGATGGGATTTGAGCTATGAAAATGAAGTGTGACAGTGTGTTTTTTTGAATAAAGAGAGTGAGTTAGAGAAAAACAAACTTTGTATGATAGGTTTGTTACAGAGATGGAATGCATGTTGTACCCACCATGACAGGAAATTATATGCCATCTGGACTCGAGATGAAGGAGTAGATTCTCACAATTTACATATGGTCAAAACAGACTCAACTAGGAATCTGATCCCAAACAGTGAATTTGATACCTGTGATCTAACAATTAGTTATAGTACCCATGAATTAGTGTATAAACCGGTGTCAGTGAATCTAATATAGAATGTAACCTAAGTCTGTCTGATGCTCCTATCATTGAGGAGTATGAATCAGATAGTGAAGATGAGTATGTGTCTATACCAAGAAAAGAACAAGAAACACCTAGTTTTGCTAACCAGCAAGTAAAAATCCTAGGGAAACTATTAAGATATCAAGTTCACACAAGTCAAAACCTAAAGTTGAAGAAGACAGAGTTAGGGTATGGGTTTACTGTAAGATCATGTTTTTGTATGTGCAAGTCTTTATGATATAATTAGAGATTGTGATTTCCATGAGAACGAGGAATGGCAAAAAAAGCTGAGTTAAACAATGGTTGGAATAATGTGCAAAGAGTGAATAAACAAAACCAATTTGTTCCTTCAGCAGTACTAACTAGAACTGGTAAAATTCCAGTTAGTACTGCTAGAGCTAGCAGTACTAAAAATTTTAGTACTGCTAGGCAAAGTTTTAACAGACAGACAGTACTAACTAGTACTGCCATGAAAGTTAATACTATTAAACCCATTGTGAATAGAGTTAGACCAGCAAATGTTTTTCACAAAACTCATTCACCATCTTCAAGGCCTTTTAAAAAGACAACAGTACTTAGAACAGATTTTTCAAAACAAAAAAAGTTTAAATACTGTAAGGTAAATGCAGTTAGTACTGTTGGGGGAAAAAGGGAAACTGCTGTTAAGTCCTCAGCAGGTTGTAATTGGAGACCACAAAGATACAACTGGCACAATGTCTCCAAATACAATGGTGGATCCAGTCTTAGAAATTGTTACACTTTCAAAGATCCACTAGGCAGACTCAAGCCCAAACAGGCTTGGGTCCCTAAGAGAAACTAATCTCTTCTATTTGATGTGCAGGACTATCCACATAGAGCTTTAAAGAATAAAGGAATTGTTGAAGTGATGTTCATGCACCTGGACTGGAAAACCCCCCAAAAGGGGGGGGTGGGGGGGGCCTACTTGCTGATTTCATGACTTTAAATAGTGGCCTGTTGATTTGGAGGTAGTAAAGGATATATTACTGGTAAAGGTAAAATAAAAACTGGTAAGTTAGATTTTGAGGATGTGTGCTTTGTGAAAGAACTTCAGCATTTCAATCTCTTTTCTGTGTCACAAATGTGTGACAAAAAGAACAAGGTTCTGTTTACTGACTCTGAATGTCTTGTTTTGTCTCCTGATTTAAGTTACCTGATGAGAATCAAGTATTAATTATAAATCCCCAGACAAAAAAACATGTACTGCTTCTAATTTAGAGAACATTGTGCTTTCAGGAGGGAATTGGCTAGTTAATTGCAAAGGCAACAACTGATGATTAAAATTGGCATTGGAGGTGGGAGTCATGTCAATTTCCAAAAATCTTAAACAAACTTGTAAGGGGAAACCTAGTAAGAGGTTTACCTTCAAAGATTTTTCAAAATAACCATACTTGTGTTGCTTGTCAAAAAGGAAAGCAACACAAGGCCTCCTGTAAGGCTAAAACAGTAAGCTCTATTAGCCACTCTTACAATTCTTCTATGGATTTGTTTGGAACTACATCTGTAGGAGCTTAACTTAAGACCTATTGCTTAGGTTATTCATGATGATTTTAGCAGGTTTAGTTGGGTGTTTTTCTTAAGAACTAAGATGAAACTAGTGGAATCCTTAAGGACTTTGTAAGACAAATTGAGAACCAATTGAATCAAAAAGTTAAAACTATTAGATGTGATAATGGTACAGAATTTAAGAACAAGGATGTTATTGAATTCTATGGGTCAAAAGGGATCAAAAGGGAATACAGTAATGCTAGAACTCCACAACAAAATGGAGTTGCTGAGAGAAAGAACATGACCCTTATTGAGGTGTGGGACCCTGCTTCAGAGTCATTTCACCTAACACTTTTTGGGCTGAAGCAGTTAGTACTGCTTGTTATGTTCTAAATAGGGTATTAGTGACCAAGCCTCATAATAAGACACCTTAGGAACTTTTAACTTGTAATGATACATTTATAAGTTAATATAAGACCTTTAGGGTGCCATGTAACCAATCTTGAATACCATGACCACCTGGCAAGTTTGATGGGAAAATCAGATGAAAGGTTTTTAGTTGGGTATCTCTCTACAAGCAAGGCTTTTAGGAGTATACAATTAGAAACCAACAGAGTTGAAGAAAACCTGCACAATCAACCTTCTTAGAGAACAAACCAAATGTTGCAGGAAAGACCAACTTGGCTTTTTGATCTTGATTATTTAACTGATTCTATGAACTATCATCCTGTTAGATCAGAGAATCAAGCTAACATACATGCAGGTCAACAAGAAGCTAATCATCATGCAGGTACAGAAGACATTATTGATGCAGGGGATTCTGAAAAAGAGGATGAATCTGCTCAAGACTGCTTTGTACTGCCAATATGGCCTTCTTATTCTTCAACAATCACTCCTGATTTAAAGACAGATGAAAAGAGAGAAGGTCCAAGAGAGGAAGAACAAGTCTTTATGGATGAACTTGAGAGACTTAAGAGGCAAGAAAAGGAGGCTAATGAGGAAGCTGAAGCTCTCAGGAAGCAGTATGCACAAGAAAATGAGAACTTGGTTATACAAGCAGGAGCTGCTAAGGCTAGCAGTACTAACATTTTTAGTACTGTTAGCACATCAGCTAAAGCTAGCAGTACTAACCTTGTTAATACTGTTAGCATACCAGTTAGTACTGCCAGTCCTAATGAGGGATTATATCTTTCTGATCCAACAAATCTGAAACAAGATGATTCTGAAATACCTCCACTTGAGGATATTTATCAAAATTCTTCTGATGGTATTTTTACTACTTCATCTTATGATGATGAGGGTGCAGTGGCTGACTTCACAAACTTGGAAACTGTTGTGAATGTTAGTCCTATTCCCACATCAAGGATTATCTCTTCTCATCCTTCAGCTCTTATTCTAGGAGATCCAACCTCAGCAGTTCAAACAAGAAGCAAAGTGAATAAAAGTTCTGGAGCTCATGCTTTTGTTAGCTATGTTCAAAAGCAAAGAAGAAATAATCATAAGGACTTCCATCATTGTTTGTTTGCTTGTTTCCTGTCTCAACATGAGCCCAAGAAGATTTCAGAAGCTCTTGAAGATGAAAGCTGGGTTGATGCTATGCAAGAAGAATTGCTGCAGTTCGAGATACAGAAAGTTTGGATATTAGTAGATTTGCCTTATGGGAAGAAGGCTATTGGCACAAAGTGGGTTTATCGAAATAAGAAGGATGAAAGAGGAGTTGTTGTCAGAAATAAAGCAAGGTTAGTTGCTCAGGGACATAGGCAAGAGGAAGGGATAGACTATGATGAGGTTTTTGCTCCTGTGGCCAGGATTGAAGCCATAAGGATCTTTTTAGCCTTTGCCTCTTACATGGGGTTCATAGTATATCAAATGGATGTGAAAAGTGCCTTCCTTTATGGCAAAATTGATGAGGAGGTATATGTGTCTCAACCACCAGGTTTTCTAGATCCTAAGTATCCTCAGAAAGTCTACAAAGTGGTAAAAGCTCTCTATGGGTTACATCAAGCTCCCAGAGCCTGGTATGCTACTTTATCTACTTTCTTGTTGAAGAATGGCTACAGAAGAGGTACCATTGACAAAACTCTCTTCATAAAGAAGGACAAACATGATATCATACTAGTTCAGCTATGTGGTTATTCATCTTTGGGTCTACAAAGAAATCTTGGTGTGATGAGTTTGAGGCATTAATGAAAAGTAAATTTCAGATGAGTTCAATGGGAGAGCTCACTTTCTTTCTTGGATTACAAGTCAAACAGAAAGCAGATGGTATCTTTATTAGTCAGGATAAGTATGTTGCAGAAATCCTGAAGAAGTTTGACTTTGCAAATGTTAAGACTGCTAGTACACCAATTGAGGACTCGAAGCCTTTAGTCAAGGATGAGGAAGCCAGTGATGTGGATGTCCATCTCTATAGGTCCATGATTGGCTCTTTAATGTACTTGACTGCTTCTAGGCCTGATATTATGTTTGCAGTCTGTGCTTGTTCTAGGTTTCAGGTCACTCCAAAGTCCTCCCATCTAAGTGCTGTCAAGAGAATTTTTAGGTATCTAAAGGGAAAACCCAAACTGGGTCTTTGGTATCCTAGAGTGTCTTCATTTGACCTGGAATCCTACTCAGATAGTGACTATGCTGGAGCAAATCTTGACAGGAAATCCACAACAGGAGGTTGTCAATTTCTTGGCAGGAGACTCATTTCTTGGCAATGCAAAAAGCAAACCATTGTGGCTACTTCTACTACGGAGGCAGAATATGTTGCTGCTGCAAGCTGCTGTGGGCAAGTTTTGTGGATTCAAAATCAAATGTTAGACTATGGGTTCAACTTCATGAACACAAAGATCTACATTGATAATGAAAGCACCATATGCATTGTAAAGAATCCAGTATATCATTCCAAAACAAAGCATATTGCTATTAGGCACCACTTCATAAGAGATGCTTATGAGAAGAAACTTATCCAGGTGCTTAAAATCCATACTGATGACAATGTAGCTGATCTACTAACCAAGGCATTTGATGTTAGCAGATTCCAGTTCTTGGTTGTTTCTATTGGGATGATAAATCCATAAGATGCATTGGTTAAAGGGAGGCAATATGATGTGTTGTATAGTTTGTATGAAGTTTTGGTGTAAGGATACATTTTAACCATAGGTGATGCTTTTCAGAAGGTTTGAGAGGATTTAGAGAGTCATTGAAGTGTTATTGATGGTACTGAAGCACTCTTGTTATCTACATTGTTCATTCTTTGGTTGGACATAGTTAGTACCGACAGTGCAAAGTTAGTACCGCTGGGCAAAGTTTGTACCGCTATAGTGAGTTGAAGAAAAATTACCCACAAGGGTACAAAGGTAAATTGAACGGTTTCCTGAAATTAGGTCGCCTAAAACTATATAAACCCATCTTATTGCACAGTTCCTTACGCAATCTCTCTCAACATACATTCCTAGCTACAAGCCTCCTAATTATCTCTCTTAACGCCGATCACTCCGTCGACCACAATGCTATTCTTGATTATGTCCTAAGCCACAACATGGTAGCGTATCTGGAGAAGTCTGATGGAATGCCCTGAGTTTGATTCTGAAGACTTTGATGGAAATGAGGAGGATCTTTGAGTGTTGGTGTCAAAACCACACAACAAATGGTCATCAGTTCACCATGCTTAACAGGCATAAGAGCTGGACTCGTCTAAGCAATTGGCTTGTGTAAAGATCTCTATCGTTTTATGGGTGGCAATTTACAAATAATGTAGGGTTCTCATTCACCTTGATTCATTGGTGAGAGTTGGGCTAGTCAAGATCAAACAGTTTTCGGTAAAGACCTTATCAAACTGTTGATAGCTGATAGTTTGCTAAAAACTATATGGTTTATCAATGCACCATGTTATGGCAATGAAGCATTGGCTAGTCCAAAAGCAAACAATATTTGGTAAAGATAAATCAATTTTGTTGATGGTTGACAGTTTACCAAAAACTGTATGGTAATTAACTCACGTGTTTTTTAAAGTAAAGAGTTAACTATCCCAGAGCTACGACTTCTGGTAAAGGAAACAAATCGTTAATGGCTGGTAGTTTGCCAAAAACTACAAAGCCAACTTAGTTGGATTGTTGCTGAAAAGATGTTGTTGTGTTGCTGAGAAGACAAGGTTGCTGCTGAAGAAGGATAGAGTTTAAAAGATCAAGAAATGGTAAAGTGTTTGGATACATCCTCTATGAACTTAAGAAGATAAATCTGAAGAAACATAAAGTTAAAAGAGTTCAACATTCATGTTTAAGGGGGGATTGTTGGGAATTATGTTTTCCTAACTTAGTATCGTTAGTTATAATAGTTAGTTCTGATGGTTATAGTTAGTACTAACAGTACAAAATGTTAAGTACTGATCAGTTAGTTAGTACCGTTAGTAGAAATTAGTTAATACCGTTTAAGAGATATGTATGAGATATTTTAGGAAAAGATATGTATTATCTTTTACGCGTTTTGTAAGCCTGTTAGGGTTTATCCTTGGTTTATAAAAGGATCCCTCTAGGTATAGTTAGAGATACGAGCTTAATATATCTCATACAATCATATCTCATAATTAGTAATCTGTAATCACTAAAAGCAGATTAATAGAAATTATTATTTAGTTTTTCATTGTTCTTCTTAGTACTTGTGTTAAGATTCCGCATTAGCACATAGTATTCATAGTCAGTGTTTCTATATAGTCAAACTGTATTTATACAACTTGGCTATCATCCTTAATAGGTTGCAGAGGTCTATTCAGTTTGGGACTCACAAGTGGTATCAGAGCCTGTGAGAAACTCTGAGTAAGAAGAACAAACAAATCCAGTTATACATCTCCATCCTACAAAACTAAACATGTCTGCATCACAAGATGAAATTCCACCACCACCACCACCTCCACCATCATCATCACAAACACCAACACAACAAACTCCTCATACTGTATCAACCATCAAACTTCCTATTCTCAAAAAGGGAGAATATGATATATGGGCCATGAAAATGGAACATTATTTGGCTCATACAGACTATCCAATCTGGGAAGTTATACAAAATGGGAATGGTCCTGTATCAATCACCACAGATACACAAGGACAAATCAAGGTTCTGCCTCCAAGAACTGCAGAAGAAATTGTAGCCAGAGAAAGAGAAAGAAAAGCAAGGACCACTTTGCTTATGGCTCTACCAGAAGATCATCTTGCTAAATTTCATAAGATGACTGATGCAAAAGAGATGTGGGATGCCATCAAATCTAGATTTGGTGGAAATGACGAATCAAAGAAGATGCAGAAGTATATCTTGAAGCAACAGTTTGAAGGATTCTCTGTATCAAACTCAGAAGGGCTTCATAAAGGCTATGACAGGTTCCAAAGTCTTCTGAGTCAATTAGAGATTCATGGAGCAGGTGTATCCACTGAGGATGCAAATCAGAAATTCCTTAGATCTCTACCTTCTGCCTGGTCTCAAGTTTCCTTAATTATGAGGACCAAACCAGGAGTGGACAGTCTCAGCTTTGATGATCTGTATAATAATCTAAGTCTTTGAGAATGATATAAAAGGCTCTACTGCATCATCCTCTAGCACGCAAAATGTAGCATTTGTCTTTGAGAACACCAACAGTACTAATGATGTTAGTACCGCTTATAGTGTTTCCAATACTTCTGGTCAAAACCCATAGTATGAACAAACATCATCATACTCCTTGCTTGCTAATCAATCAAGTTTCCCTCAACTGAATCATGAGGACTTAGAACAGCTTGATGAATATAACCTAGAAGAAATGGACTTGCAGTGGCAAGTGGCCATGATCTCAATGAGAATGAAAAAGTTTTACAAAAAGACTGGTAGAAAGCTACAATTTGATGCAAAAGAACCAGTTGGCTTTGATAAAACCAAAGTTGAGTGCTATAATTGCCACAAGATAGGGC
>BQNB010012895.1:28852-58106 GCA_026074375.1 Tanacetum coccineum
TGCAGTCGTCTCCCCGGTAACCTCTCTCAGAACCTTGTTACCTAAACACAAAATCACGGCACTGTGAGCTTTCTTGTTTAGCTCAGCTTTCGCTTCAGCTTCCATATCCGCGGGTAAAACCTCCAGAGCTGCTTCACATCCATATTGGATTAATAAAGCACGCATCTTGATCCTCCATAACCCGAAATCACCAGTTCCATCGAATTTTTTGATGTCAAACTTGGCTCCCGTCATTCTTTAATCCCTTTATTAATTTGCTAAACCTTGTGAAAAACCTCACAATCACAAACTAACAAAGTCCCCTGTGCAAAATACCCTTCAAAGTAATAATTTTTTTCCTTTGTCTTTATAAAAATAAAGAACAAAAAAAAACTATAATCTCCACTTAAAATATTGATGCCCACTAACTGATAAGAATACCTTTGAAGTATTTATTTAGTTTGACTTTTAGATAAGGTGCCACAACCACCTGTTTCTTCTTCCTCTATATCACCGGCGACTGAAAAACAACCGCCACAACCTTTTTCGATCTACAAATCAACAAACCCTTAATCCTTCTACACTTTGTCACAAACCCGAACAATCGAAGAACCAAAAACCCTGTCGACAACCTTCTGCTGCTGCTCCTTGATGTTCACGAACCTGAAACACCAAAAGTTATGTTGTCGATTAGCTGGTAGCCCAAACAGAATAGCGATCTGCTCCTTCCAGAAATCGAACACCAAAACACCCTTCTTGACCGATCCTTGATAACCAGACAACTCGCGAACCGAGCTCTTGATACCACTTGTAGGAATGGATCGCTTACAACCCTGGTTACTAGATGCGGAACCTCGATCCCGAAGAACACACAACACAGCAGTCGACAGAAAAGAAAGAGAAGAACAGAGCAAGCACACACAAGGTATATCCCTAATCGATGATTGATTAGTATTGAAAAAAATAAAGTACAAATCCCCTCCCCCCTCACCTCCTTTTATATAGATGAGGGGGAGGTAAAACCGAATCCAATTAGGAATCCAAAGTCGGTTGTGATACAAGTAAAAGGAAACATACGACTTGACTAATATAAGTTTGAACTTAAAACGCAGACCCCTAGACTTATTCGTAATAGGCTAATATAGAGACTAAACTCGTAACAGTTTATGTTTATGCTATCCGTGTTTCTATTACCTTATGTTATGTTTTCACTTTTTTTTAAAGGATTCTGGAAAGTTAAACAAGGAGATGCATGTGATGGAAAAGTGAGAGCGAAATTGATGAAAAAGGTGTTAAGTGTTAGAAGTCGATGTTAAAGGTATTATCGAAGTTTCATTGCATCTAAAATTGTCTGTTACTATTTACTACAAAATGTTTATATCAGTATATCCAATCAGTCATGTTTGTTGGGTTAATTACTTGAAAATGTATGATACTTGTCACTTTTTGTTATTGTGTGTATTTAACTCTTTTTTTTCTTATTGTGTGTACTGAACTTTCATGTTTCGACCTTTGTGTGTATTTGTGACCTTTTTACCCTTACTTTTTTCAAAATTTGAAGGGTAAATGGTCATTTTACATGGCAAAAAAGTGACAAAATACACACAAAGGTCGAAATTTAAAAGTTCAGTACACACAATAAGAAAGAAAAAAAGTTCAATACACACAATAACAAAAAGTGGCAAGTATGATACATTTTCACGCAATTATCCCTATATTTAAATAATAAGTGTTTCTTTTCTTACTTTCCACCCTAATTTTTAAGTTTAATTTATTGATGATTTCGCCTTGGTATTATCAACTGTATGTTACACTATTACATGTTAGTTTGGGGCAGTACAATTTTGTATGTACTTAATGGGTGGTCTTTGTGTATCTAAAGCGTTAGTATGTCCGTTTTAGATGTCTTGCATATTCTAACTATAAATGATCAGTGTCTTTGGTGGCCTGTTTTTTGGCTCTCGGGTTTTTAATAGTGCCACCTTCGTTTGTAAAAGTATGTTGTCATGTAAAGGTCACGATAACCCCAGGGTGGCTTTTAGTTTTTTTCTTCTGAAATGGTATGTCGTATCAAGTATGGCTGCATACTGTTTTCTGCAGCATGTGTTGTGTAATTAGTGATTAGGAGTTTTTTTATTGGCATGGCGAATTTATATTCTGATCTATCGTCTGATGCCTGAATCTTTAGTTTTATTATTGATAGCACTATCGCATGTTAGTTTAGGGAAATATAGTTTTATATATACTTAACGGGCCGTCTTCGTGTAACTGATTTAGATAATGCTTGATTGATTCTGTTGTTGCATATATAAAGAATTTCCATTTTTTGGCTTGGCAGAAAAACTCTATATTGGATTCTTCCGTACCGCTTACTTTAGCGTTAGTATGTCCGTTTCACATGCCTAGCATATTCTAGGTCTAAAATTATCAACATCTTAGGTGGTTTGTTTTTTGGCTCAGGAGTTTATATAGTGGCAACTATGGAAAGGCGACGAGAACCTAGGACGGCTTAGTTTTGTTCCCTGGAACAGTGCCCTCTATCAGGTATGACCACGTTCTATTTTTTGGCCATGTTTTGTGTAATTAGTAATATGGAATTTTTTAATTAGATGGGTACATTTATATTTTGATGTACGATCTGATGTCATTTACAATGACACGGGTAAGTTGTTTGACATTCACATTGTTCGTTGTGTGGTTTCTTCACGGTCCCGACGCATTTCTAATGTTTTTCTCATGTGGCATATGTTTTTCTCATGTGGCATAGCAACTATGAGCTTTTCTTCAATCGTACTATATGTAAATGTGTAACAATTTCGTTTGATGGTTAATCAGGTAATTATGGATGGGTTTCTTGGAAGGAGCAACGTCTTTTGTAATGAGGGATTGATGTTTTTAAAGGTTCTATCGTACATGTGATGTTTGTTATATTTGTGATGATTATGATTTGATTGCAAATAAAAATGTTGTTGTGTCGTAATTTTAAACAGTTTGTTGTAAGATAACAAGCAAATTTCATAAAAAGTTTTGCATACTTAAAAATGTTGGGCTGCAAAATTTTAACGCAAATGTCAGCTGTTATGTTGTTTGTTGTTTTTATAGTGCCTATGATTTGGTACCAAATATATATTTAAACTATTATCACATGTCTGCAATAATTTAGCAAATAAGTTGAGAAACAAGCTATAACAAAAACTTTACCACTTAAAAATGCTCGGCCACAACGCACGGCTTGGTTTAAAAATGCGTTTTGCGATCCAATGCGCTAAAGGTCTGAAAGGCCATTGTGTGATGCGTGATGCGAATGCGAGCGCAATTTGAACGCGATGCGTTTAGCATTTAAAAAAGTACGAAAAATATTTATACATAGTATATTCTACCAAGCACCAAGTAAATACAATAAACTTACAAAATAAGCTACTAGCATATTGAATTTAGGCAAATAATTCATTTTTATAACAAATAAATCGAAATCAAAGCTTGACATAAAACACTTAGCAAAACATAAGATACAATATTTTCGTTATTGTGTTTGTTTTTTTACGTCTTTTAACAAGTTGTATATGTAAACGGTCATTAAAACACGTAGGTATCTTTTATATGGTTTAATTTTGACTAAAATGACCTAAATTCTAGATTGCGAAGATTACGATCGTTGCTAGCATTACACAAATGCGGTAAATTACGGTGTAATGCGAACGCAATATGAGATGGCCTTGCATTAGGCAACATGATTCAAAATTTTAAATGCAATGCAATGATGCGTGCAATTTGCGCAATAATGCGCACATTTTTAAACCAAACACACGACCGCAATCACCCTCATTTACGTTTACATTTATCATTATCAAAACATGTAAAGAATAAATTCAAAAGCAAAAGAACAAAGGAGACATATATTCGACTATTTGGAAATGGTCCATATGTCCACTAAAGTAAAAAACAATGATATTTAACATTTAGATAATGGCAAAGTAAGGGAGTGGATTTGCTCATGATAAACAAGTTGAAGAAGGTTAAGAGATGCCGGCTATGAGCGGCTTTTAGTTACGTGAAAGACAAAAGTTGTCCATCCACCACGTGCTTTGCTTACGCACTTTCCCACCCATTTTCGATCTTGCGCATAACCGCCGGCGACTTTAGTTGTTTTTTTATCATTTGATGATAGGTGATTCGCGACTTGAGTTACACACATTCACCACGTAAAGCATAAGGAATGAAAGTGATCATTTTCTCATTTCCATACTCATACACTAATTAATGACTGCCACATTTTGTAACAACACGTTATTTGATGTGTTTTTATTGTAGCTTTAAACAAACTAAACCTTTATTGAACGAGAAATGATATTTCCTCCTACTTGTTATTCTTACTAATCTTCCTAGTCAGAGTATCTTGACAAGTGGCACCGTTAATGATTTCGATAAAAAAAGATAGTGAAAAACACATGTTATATTTTGATGTAGATAAAAAGATAAGTAGGAATATGAAGTAGAAGGATATAACAATACTCTAAGAGTGCTGGGTACGGTAACGCTCACCACGGCGTTATGCCTATGGGGCTCTCGCATTGGTGGCGTTACCATACCGCCATCGTATGCTGACCAACGACGTTGGGCTCGACGTTAAGCCACCAACGCGCGTTGGTGGTGAGATTAAAAAAAATTCAAAACACCCCCCAACGTTCAACAACGGCTAATTTTTTAAAAATTCAATTTTTTTTAAAGCCACTCTATATATATTACACCCCAACTTAACCATTTTACATACACAAAACACAAACACTCTCTACACAAACACTCTCTACACAAAATGAATCCATACTTTGCAATGAATCCAAATGACGACGAAGAAGAACAACAACCAAATGCTTTCAACGTCGATGACGAATCCGACATTTACTTTCGACGTCAGGGCGTATGTTTTTTATGTGTTTTTTGTATGTTTTTAACTTTCGAATGTTATTTTTTTAGTATTGTAATGTGTAATATTGTTTAATGAATGAAATATTTTAGTTTGTTTAGGGGGTGTTATGAAAAAGTAAAATGGTGGGTTCTGAAAAGTGGTGTTAATGGTGTTATGATTACAGGTGTATTTTGGGTGTTGGTGTTATGGTGTTAAAGCTGATATGGCTCTGATGTGTTGGTGTTAATGGTGTCATGGTATCGAGTGCTCTAATTGAACATTATATGAATCGCCTTGTTGAGAGCTATCCCTGTTGGTATGAAAGGCCCAGAATAGGGTGGAGATAACCAATGACCTAACTACGTACCAAATGAATGGTTTTCGGATATCACTTGGAATCGTGTAATGTAACACCCCCAAAATGGGTCGCAGCGGAATATGGGTTGGGGAATGTTACTTCATAGATCAACAGCACGAGATAAGAGAACGACCTCTATATGAGTCGTTTAAAATTGATACATTGGATTAAATAGACTTGTTTGTTACAATAGCCGAAGCTTAAATAGTTCATTCCATTGAAAGTAAGATTTTAAGACTTACAAATGTTCCCAAATGTAATGCATCCAAATCTTTATTTTAATGACTCCAAAATGATGACCACCATGTATCTAGTTTCTCGTACCTTATTGACCTGAGAAAAAATGCTTTTTAAAACGTCAACATAAAGTTGGTGAATTAAGGGTTTAGTAAAATGTATAAAGTATGGACCACAAGATTTAAAATGTAAGACATGTTAACACATACCAATATCTAAAAAGTAATTACGAGTGCACTAAGTCATGACACCGAAGGCTCGACATATATGTATGTACATTTATGCAATAAATGAAATGGTGCCCATGTAGTGTTCAAACCCGCAACATCCAAAATTGTTCCGGCATGTATACGTTCGTTGTTTTCAGGTACCTCTGAAACAGAATGAGCGCTACTCACCCGAACAGGGATGTCAATCCAAATAGATCTATTATAACATTCGCGCTCGCTAACTAGCAATTGACAGTTCATGAGGGTGGGCAATAGTGGGTTTAGCTACTTAGGCCAACTCGTAATATGTTTAAATGAGTACTTGCGTCAAATGTAAAAAACAATGCATGTTTCTCACCCCGAAGTTGTAAAACAATATAGTTGTATAAAAGCCGGGGCTATGAAACTCACCTTAAGTGTATCGCCTCGGAAAATTTGAATGCACCTAATTAATTATAGGCTGATATGAGTATAATGTATGTCATATAAATAGATATCACATATTGCATAGTCTTCACCACCACCTATAGTTTTTATTAATATTTAAAAGTTAAAAAATAATTAAACTCGTACTTGTTAAATATAAAAGTGTGTGTACTTGTGTCGTAAGAAAAATGTTTTTTCGTTTACAAATGCATGTTTGTAAAAATGTAATGATTTAATAATGATATTTTATTTATTAATTAATTGTTTTATAAAGATTGGTACAAAAATAAGAAGTTAATTCGCGCCGCGAGTTTTATTATAAACTTCATATCTTTATCGTCTTTTTTCGACTCCGTTTTATACGTTTTCTTATTGTCACGTATCCGTATTAAAATGATTTTATCTATCAAAGTTATCAATATTTATATGTTTAACCACTGATGAACAGTTAAACTTTTACTGTTTCATCACAGTTTATATAAACTATTTTTTATAAAACTTATTATTTGTTAACTTGATTTAAATCATAATTCGTTCGTTATAGCTCCGTTTTCGAGATCCTTATGTCTTTGGATTAGTATTAAGGAAAAATTTATCAAAATATTATATTTATAAATTTTAAACCCACTGATGAACAGTATCTTTTACTATTCATAAATTTAGAAAAATTGTTTTTATAAAAATTAATTATTAATTTTCTTGTTAAATACCGTTAACTAGTTCGTTATAAGTCCGTTTTTCGAGTTTCTTTATGTCGTGGGTTCGTATAAGGAAAATTTTCAAAATTTATAATTTATACAAATTTCTACCCCATGATGAAAACAGTAACTGTGTATGTTCATCACAGGCTTATAAACTATTTTTATAAAAGTTATAATATATAACTTGTAAATCATAACTTGTTCGTTATAATCCCGTTTTTCGAAGTTCTTACATGCCCGACGATCCTTGTTAAGAGCACATTTTTTTATAATAATAATACATAGGGTTTATAATTCGAATTCCACAGTAGCTATATTAATTAAAATTAGGTTTTCAATTTACAAGTTAGTTTACAATTATTTTATTAAGACCTTGCACTATTATTTTACAAAGTGTTGTACTCGTATATTTTCACATGTATTTAGTCCATAATTGTCCATGTCCTTTGTCCATAATGA
This sequence comes from Tanacetum coccineum, assembly GCA_026074375.1. Lineage (NCBI taxonomy): Eukaryota > Viridiplantae > Streptophyta > Magnoliopsida > Asterales > Asteraceae > Tanacetum > Tanacetum coccineum. Next base: position 36,128 of record BQNB010012895.1, read on the forward strand.
TATATACAATTACTTTGAGATAACTTAAAATAAACCTAGGTGGTGATTTACTAATGCAACAAGTATGTATACAATAGAAAATAAATGAATGAGTAATGAAAACTTTAAATGACTTATAGAAGACAAAATAGGATGATGAACACAAGATGTAAACCCAATCAAGCCTTCAAAAACCAAAACTCTAATCAAGGAAAAACCTAAATATGTTTTCTTGATAATTCATTGTTAAACCGAATCAAGCTTCCCAACACCTTGAGTAGTCTTAGTTAACCTTAGAATGAACACTTTGAATGCTTGGACCCCTAATTCCCCTCAACAACAATCACCCCATAAATTATACCTTGGTTGCAAAATTAATGAAACCCCTAAAAATACAAAGTTGCGTGCGTGAGGTTTTGAGTGAAATAGGGAGGACGAGGGTTTGCTTTGATTTTTCTTGTATGAATGCAAGGAGTATAACTATGAACCTATGGCTTTCTTTATATAGTGCTTAGGAACCCATGAATGAAAACAACCTCTTAATTGAAACATGGGCGCGAATTGGTTTAAAGGACAATAGTGTAAGGGCATCTCCTCCTCCCCTAGGGGAGGGATACAAGTGATGAGACAATACTAGAAACATGGTCAAATGTACACTTTGTGTAGGTTTTAACATGTAAGGAAAAGGATTTAAATGAAAGTGTAATTGTGTATTATTTCTTGGGTAAAGTCAAGTCGGTTTTAGAGAGATATATGAAAAGCAAAATAATTTAATTTTGAGTATTGGGTATAATAGTGGGTACTTTGTTTAAGTGTAGATAGGTAAAGGTGCTTAGTTTCGGGGTACGAACCGAATGTATTTATGCGAAACGGTAAGCGTTTATACGTAACCACAAATTAATTTTGAAAAGTTTTATAAATTATACTCCTAATAATCATATAAACACTTGCTTTGATATAAACTTAATTTGTTGGTGTCCGTATACATTGATCGTTGATTTAGTTTACGCTGATTTAAACTATAAGATAATAATTTAAATAGCGAACGGTTAAAACTTAAAAATAAATAATGGAATTATTAAGTTGAAAATATACCGGATATCACTTGGAATCGTGTAATCACTTTCCAAAGTAAACTATTCGACCCTAATGCCTGGGTATCACGAATATCTACTTGGGATAAGACCAAATGTATGCTCTTGTTTGAGGCACCAATCAAGAACTCTAGCGCATCCAAGTGTTTAGTTTATGTGTATGTTTCACGCAGTTATTCTGTGTTGTATCGTATCTCTCACAAGTAGTATGTGACCTCCGGAGAGTACTCAAGTCCTTGGTCAAGGAATTATAAGAGATTATAAGAGATATAATCTCTTCCATAATTAGAATCCTTGATTTCAGGAATTAGTGGTTACATGACCATAATTAACGTGGTCATTAAGTGTGATTGCAACTTACCATAAGAAATGGTCAAAGCAGTTACAAGACATTGAATTCTATCCAGATGGATTTCCATTCAGTGTCCTGAAGCATCAGCTAGCCCGCTGAGGAGCATAGCCGCTAAAGGTTCAATACTGAAACAACCTCTGATGAGCTAACCCGCTGAGGATACTTCCTCTGATGGATTACTGTCTGATGGTAACCTTCAGCTTACTCACTCAGTGAGTTACAAAGCTGAAGCCATCAGTCCTCTGATGAATGTCCTTCAGTTCAGAGTTTCACTCACTGAAGAGCAACTCACTGAAGTTCATCAATGACTAGAATTCCCTTAACCACTATCAGAGTCAGGGTGTTCAGTGACCTCTGGGTGTACACTCCGTTCCTCCATCCCCATTACCAGGAATGAACTGAACCCTACAATTGAACTAAATTTCCAACAATCCTCCCCAATTTAGTACAATTCATTTGCATGAAAAATAAACATAAATCAAACACGTGCATAAATGAAAATGTCATGAGGATTGAATTTCCATCTTAGTAAATACACGTTCAAATATTCGATAATCAGGGTGTTCTAAGAATTGAACCCTTCAACCCATTTGAGTACCTGAAGGTAAATACACACAAGTTTTCAAACACTTAAATGCTCCTGACACTATTACATAGCCATGTGTCCATATCCAATTCATAAATGTTACAAGACCCAAAGTTCATGATCCCTGAAGCGGCAAAACTTCAATATTTACATAGGTGGTTCCTCTTTATTCATGCTCTTGCTAAGCACTTTTTCAAAGAAATTAACCATTGAGAAGTTAGCAACTTCATCCTCCTTATCAGCAGGTTCCAAGCACATCCTTGGGATGATTTGTAAAACATGTGCTTCAGCCCTCTGAATGTTCAGCTTTCCACATTGAACTCAGCTGCCAAGTTTCCTCAGCAGGAATTGGGTGTCCTAGCATTCAGCGACTTCGTTGGACTTTAATCCCATCCCTTCAACAGACTTTATAACCAAGTCTCTAGCAAGACCCTTCGTCAAGTGATCATCTAGGTTTTGTTGAGACCTCACAAACTCTATAGATACCACATCATTCATGATCAGTTCGCGAATCATGCTATGCCTGACACCTAGATGTCTGGACTTCCCATTGTACATCTGGCTATAAGCCTTTGCCAATGTAGCAACACTATCACAGCGGATAGAAATAGGTGCCATAGGTTTGATCCACAGTGAAATCTCAAGAAGCAAGTTTTTCAACCATTCAGCTTCTTTACCAGCAGTTGTCAGAGCCACAAATTCATATTCTATTGTTGAACCAGCATACAAGTTTGCTTCTTGGAAGCCTAAGAAATAGCACCACCACCAAGCAGGAATACCCAGTCACTTGTAGATGAATTGTCTCTAATGTTGCTGATCCAGCTTGCATCAGTGTAACCTTCCAACACTAAAGGATAACCAGAGTACTTAAGTATATAGTTCATGGTTTTCTTTAAGTACTTCAGTACCCTCTGTATTGCTTGTAAGTGCTGAGTACTAGGATTACAAGTATACCTGCTCAGTTTACCCATAGCAAATGCAATATCAGGTCTGGTACAAGTCATGGCATACATTAAGCAGCTAATCACCCTAGAGTACTCAAGTTGAGATACAGCCTGACCTTTATTGGGCATCAGCTTCTCACAAGTATCCATAGGAGTACTAACTGGAGTGCAATCCGAGTAATTAAATTTCTTCATAACCTTCTCAATATAGTAAGACTAATAAATTGCTATTCCATTACTCTCATGTTTAATCCTAATACTAAGGATACCATCTGCCTCCCCCATGTCCTTTATAGAGAACATTGATGACAAAAATTCCTTAGTCAGATCCACCTGAACCTAGTCAGTGCCAAAGATCAGCATGTCATCAACATATAGGCAAATGATGACTCCTTTACCAAATGCATTGAATTTGCTATATACACATTAATTTTATTAAAAGCCCTAATTTTTAATGAGTAATTTTAAACTAATTTAAGTAATTAAACTAAAAACCTAACTTATTATTTATAAAAACTATTTCTATTAAGCTAAATGAAATCTGCCAAAACACATGGGTTGAAAGTGACACAAAACAAAGTTGAGGGTAGGCGGCCAAACATTAAAGTTTTATGAAAAACACAAAGTTTGATCTATTGACAGAAATAGTCCCTGGACTTGGGACTAACTAGACTTAACAATTAAACTAACGAAGGACTAACTGCGTAATTAACTAGGACTAACTATGCAAATTTTTAACTAACAGAAACTTTTAAAGATGGACAGAAATGACCCCTGAACTCCCTAACTACTAACACTCAGCATCCTTTTTATATAAAAACAGCTTATTATCCTAACTTTTTAAGAAACTACTTTTATAAATCTTAACTCTAACTTATTTGAAATAAGCTGAATAAGCTTATTAGCTTATAAGCTTTAGCAACTTAGTAATCTACCTCTCAAAACAAAGCAACTTCAAGGCACTTGACTACTTAATAAAATCTACTTATTCAAACTATTAGCAAATCCAAAAAGCTTATTTAAACTACTTTTAAACAGATTACTAGATAACCAGCAGCTTATTAGGAAATCAGAAAGAAAAAAAAAAGACAAATGTAAAACAAATTAAACCCTAATAGTGTGTACCTTGGTGTTCCCAGCATGAACAGGAAACAACAATAAGCTGTGTGAGACTTATGGCTTATTCACATAAGCCCAATCTCGAATCAACAACAACCTAATCTAAACCTATATGCTAACCCTTAGCTCTAAAACCCTTGGAGTCTCAGCAGCCATCCAATTCCAAGAGACTCCAAGCCTTCATCATAACAAACACAAACACAAATATTTTGACAGAATTTAAATAGAGACACAAATTTATATGAAATAATATTTTTATTAAAACTGAAATAAAGTTCTTACAATCGTGAAACAAAATTACATAACATTAAAATGAAAATTACATTTGAAGAAAAACTATGAAAATTAACCCTAAAAATTATTATCTTAACTGCTGGATTGAGGGGTATTTATACCCGAAGCTTCACCTCTTGCCATCTACTAGATCCTTCTATCCTCTTCATCTTGACCCTTCAATCATTCTCTCTCCTCGATCTTGCATATAGGCCGTTCGATCAAAGCATGTGTGCACCCGGATCATTGACGTGGACATATGTGTTAGTTATGTGAGTGTAAACACTCACACACGTCACATCACCCAATCATTTCCTCTTATTTTGCCAGGGTGGATGGGGTTGTGGTTAATTGAAAGTGACAGGATGGTTAAGGTTTGTGAGAGGGTTATTAACCCTATGGTTAATTAGTGTGGGGATGAGGGGTTAACGAACTAGGGTTCATGGTGTTCTTGGGTGAATTTGTGTGTGTGTGTGAGTTTAATCCGATTTGGGGGTAAATGAGTGAATAGTAAGTGTAAAAGGTTTATAAGTTTGTCCGGGTAGTGGAGGTTAGGGTCGGGTTAATTGTGGGTAATCGGGTTGGGGCTTTGCGTGTGATTGGTTGATTGAGGGCACCCGGGTTTATTTGACCCGGGCTTTGACCCGCGCCCAATTATAACTATGAGATATTTACACAATTGGCCCATGTGTTTGGCTGACACAATTTTGGGTTATATAACAAGTATAAGCAATTAGCAATTTCAGCCCCTGGAGTTAATAAGCAATAGAGATGGGCTTTGGTTTTGACTGTGGTTGAGCTGAGGTTGACTGCAGAAGGCTGAGGCTTGATTTTCTTTGGCTTCATGATCACTCATCCGTTCTCGTGTCCGTTTTTGCCCGTTTTTTACTGTTTTCTTGTAATATTTGACATATCCATACCTGCACACATTAAACTCAAATACAAGCATATTTTTGCTATTTTTGATCCGTTTTGGGTTGAATTGGGCCTTTTTAAGCAATAACTGATATGTATAGTTTTACAACTATCACAGACCGATCGACTACTAGTCCATCCGGTATTGCCGAAGATGTCTTTGTTAAAGTAGTAAAGTTCCATTTCCTTGAAACATATCGACTGGGTAAAATAAAACAAGTTGAATGAGTCAAATAGGTACAAGTAAAATTACTTTATTTTTGCTATAAATATAGTAGCACATTCTACTCTCTTATTTCATAAGTCAAACTACATCTCTTTTAGTGGAAAGAGTAATGCGCATGCTACAAAAATACTGTCCATGTGAAGTAACCTGTTACAACGTTTAGATATTAAAGTTTATAAGTTATTGACTTTCCTCTTATGATATATGAGTGCTTATATAAACACCATTCTTTTTCTTCCATTATAATCAGTTTTTACAATGATATCTAATTTATAAAAACTTAATTATATTAACAATTTCTTTAAAGTTGTAGTTCCCATAATAAAGTTGTAGTTCCTATAATATAATCTTGATTACATTAGTCATTTCTTTATATTTGTAGTTCATGCAGTGATGAACTATATAGTTGTTAAGGGTAGATAGTTAATTAGTCATCATTATTATTTAGATCTCAACACTTTGTTATTTACATTAACTGTCTACCCATTTTATCTTGATATATTATGTGCTTAGGTGCAAGATATTCATTGTTGATGGGTTGTCTTTGAAATTGTTGCCTACAAGTACGGGATCGCGAGAAGAGTAAACTATACAAGATCATAGCAAAAGCAATGTAATTTCCATATTTATGTAGGCATATAGCTTATATTTTGGTAGTCAAGTGCCTTATGTTCGGCGTTAGCTCTATCTTTTTTCATGTAATGCTTTGAATCATAGATGTTCATTGTTTTTAATTGTGTACTTTCTTCCCAGTTTTTGAAGTGCTATATCTATGTACGCTTTTGTTTAAAACAAAACTAGCTAATGGAGTATCTCGATTGGGGTAGTTGGAAACGTGATTTATAACTCATTCAAAGTTTCTACGATTACATTTATATCCCGTTATAAATTATATGAATTTTTACTATTATAAGGCATTCGGACATGGAAAGGAAGATATAAAGCAGTTTCTCGACCAAGTGAGGCAAGTTCAAGCAATATTACGCATGACTAATTAAATACAACCGGTGTGCTTGAAATGCAGTCAAATCAACGAAAGCAAACGTCTTTAGTTTTCTTACATATCACAGGAAGCGTCCATGTTTACTTGAATGTGATGGTATGATGCAAGAAAGAAGTCACATGTCATATTAAATAGCAATAAGCAATATAACATGTTATTTCATGGTTAAAGCTCTTACATGTTGAAGTTCTATACTAACTGAAACGATCGTGTGTACATGTTTATATGGTTAGGTTAACTCAACTTAAAATTCAAACTATTATATAGCTACCTTTACCTAAACATTACGTGTCACGTTCTAATTACATGCATTGGCATATTTATACCTCCCCAACGCACAAAAACCTTATGCAATCAATAATTAGATACAACCCGTGTGCAATGCACGGGTCTTAATGCCTTACCTAAACATTACGTATCACGTTCCAATTACATGCACCGGCATATTTATACCTCCCCAATGCACAAAAACCTTATGCAATCAACAATTGGATACAACCCGTGTGCAACGCAAGGGTTTGAATGCGTCGTAATGTATAAAAAGTTAATCAAGAAAGTCTACACTTAAAAGATTATGAATAAAAGTTAACTAATTAATATACCATGTTTTTTACTTTTACTTTTACAAATATTATGTTTTTACTTTACTAATACATGCACAATCACCATTTCAAAACAACAGTGACACAACATAATGTACACATAACAACTTAGGGTTTTACTGTATATATATACACTACAATATCTATGGTGTTAATTTTTAATCTACTTAACCAAATTATTCTGATTATAGTTTACATATTACGCGATTGGGATAAAGCAATACTAAAATGGAACGCCGTGTCTCAACATCACAAAACTATGACAATTCTTAGTACTTCTCAAAAATTATATTTACATTAAAAAACCACATAAGCAAAACTCCGATGACCAACATGATTAAGCCAGGTACGCAAACAACAATTAGACACAACCCGTGTGCATCGCACGGGTCTGCATGCCTCGTATATATATAGAGGTGAGATGAAATAAAAAGACTTTTTTTTAGAGGTGGCAATCTTGACCCAAATATAAAAGAATGGGTTTAATTGGGTCATTTTTATGAATATTTGGGTCATTTGGGTCTTTAAGTTAAATGAAGTTTGGGTCCAATGGGCTTTTAAACATAGTTTTAAATTAAATGAATGGGTCCAATGGGTCATAGAATGGGTCGAATGGGTCGACCTAGTTAAACTTTAACCTAATTAGTTATAACTTCTTAAAAAGTGATAAACATAACTTTTATTTACGTTTATACATTTTTTGACAATTTTCGTCTGTTTTTTACATTTTCGTTAAATTTCTTACGTTTTCGTCAGATTTTTTACGTTTTCGTCTGTTTTTTTACGTTTTCGTCCGATTTCTTACGATTTCGTCCGTTTTTTATGTTTTCGTCCGCTTTTTTACGTTCTCGTCATATTTCTTACGTTTTCGTATGTTTTTTTACGTTTTCATCCGATTTCTTACGTTTTCGTCTTTTTTCGTTTTCGTCTTTTTTTTTCGTTTTCGTCCGATTTCTTACGTGTTTGTCTGTTTTTTTACGTTTTCGTCGGTTTTTTACGTTTTCATCCGATTTCTTACGTTTTCGTCTGTTTTTACGTTCTCATCCGATTTCTTATGTTTTCGTTTGTTTTTTTACGTTTTCGTCTGTTTTTTTACGTTTTCGTCTGATTTCTTACGCTTTCGCCCGATTTCTTACGTTTTCGTCCGATTTCTTACTTTTTCGCCCGATTTCTTACGTTTTCGTCTGTTTTTTTACGTTTTCGTCTGTTTTTTTAAGTTTTCATCCGATTTCTTATGTTTTCGTCTGTTTTTTACGTTTTCGTCTGTCTTTTTACGTTTTCATCCGATTTCTTACGTTTTCGCCTATTTTTTTACGTTTTCATCCTATTTCTTACGTTTTCGTCTATTTTTTTACGTTTTCGTCTGTTTTTTACGTTTTCATCCGATTTCTTACGTTTTCGTTTGATTTCTTACGTTTTCGTTTTTTTTTTACGTTTTTGTCTATTTTTTACATTTTCATCTGTTTCTTATGTTTTCATCTGTTTTTTTATGTTTTCGTTGGTTTTTTTACGTTTTCGCTTGATTTCTTACGTTTTCGCTCGATTTCTTACGTTTTCGTCCGTTTTTTTAATTTTTCATATTAATACCAAAAAATAATATGATGAAAACTTAAAAAAAAGACAAAAACGTAAAAAAAAGACGAAAACATAATAAATTAGACGAAAACTTAAAAAACGAACGAAAACGTAAAAAATGGGGCGAAAACGTAAGAAATTGGACGAAAACGTAAAAAACAGACGAAAACATAAGGAAACGGATGAAAACGTAAAAAAAAGACGAAAACGTAAAAAAAGGACAAAAATGTATGAAATCGGATAAAAACGTAAAAAACTGACAAAAACGTAAAAAAACTGACAAAAACGTAAAAGATCAGATGAAAACGTAAAAAACAGACGAAAACGTAAAAAATTGGATGAAAACCTAAAAAGGACAAACGAAAACGTAAAAAAACAGACGAAAACATAAGAAATCGGATGAAAACTTAAAAAAACAGACGAAAACGTAAAAAACAAACGAAAACGTAAGAAATCCGATAAAAACATAAAAAACAGACGAAACCGTAAATACACAGACGATAACGTAAGAAATCAGATGAAAACGTAAAAAACAGACAAAAACGTAAGAAATCGAATGAAAACGTAAAAAAACAGACGAAAACGTAAGAAATCGAATGAAAACGTAAAAAAACAAACGAAAACGTAAAAAACAAATGAAAACGTAAGAAATTGGGCGAAAACGTAAGAAATCGGACGAAAACGTAAGAAATCGGGCGAAAACGTAAGAAATCGGACGAAACCGTTAAAAAACAGACGAAAACGTAAAAAACAGACGAAAACGTAAAAAACAGCGAAAACGAAAACGTAAGAAATCGTATAAAAACGTAAAAAACAGACGAAAACGTAAATAAATAGACGAAAACGTAAGAAATCGGATGAAAACGTAAAAACAGATGAAAACGTAAGAAATCGTATGAAAACGTAAAAAAACAGACGAACACGTAAAAAAACAGACGAAAACATAAGAAATCAGATGAAAACGTAAAAAAACAGACGAAAACGTAAAAAACAGACGAAAACGTAAGAAATCGGGCGAAAACGTAAGAAATCGGACGAAAACGTAAGAAATCGGACGAAAACGTAAAAAACAGACGAAAACGTAAAAAAACAGACGAAAACGTAAGAAATCGGATGAAAACGTAAAAAACAGACGAAAACGTAAGAAATCGGATGAAAACGTAAAAAACAGACGAAAACGTAAAAAAACAGACGAACACCTAAGAATCGGACGAAAACGTAAAGAAAGGAAAAATCCCAACGAAAATGCAAAAAAACTGACGAAACATATAAAACGTTCAAAAATGTATGAAAACACCATAATTTAGTGGGTCGACCTGACCCGAACCGACCCATTTGCCACCTCTACTTTTTTTTCATAAAAAAATAAGAAGGATTATATACCATTGATTTAAAATCAATGGTGTAGATTAACTATCATCCTAACTACCTATTAAGGGTATAAAGGTAATTTTTACAATCATCTTCAAACTAACTTATGATAAAACATTAGCTTTTTTTCTTAATCTTAACAGACGATACTTTCTCTCATTTTCTCATGATTTAAAAACTACAATCATCTTGACTATTCCATTCATATCTAGACTTAAGAAAAACTACAGTTACAATTTTTATCCAAACATATCTGATGATACTCTCTTTCTCTCTTGATTTTCTAAAAACTACAATTAATTGATTTAAAAATTAAGCTACATACCTACCATATCAGTTACGACATGCGTTCCTATCTAAACCATTGATTAACCAACTATGTTGCATCGTCAGCTCTATTTCACTCCTTTTCCACACACACACAAAAAACAACACATGATTGTTATGTTACAATTCGTTTTGTTTGTTACTAAGTTGTTTCACCAATGATTTTTTTGTCAAAAATTCTACCATTTGCTTCAATAACTTAAATTTGAGCTACATACTTACCATATCAGTTACGACCCGAGTTCCTATCTAAACCATTGATTCACTAGCATGTACATACCCATAAGAAATGCTTAAGAAAATATACTTAACAAAGCCAACAAAATTATTTGATATAATACTATAATAGGTTAGATTTTTAATAATATACCACACATTTAAAGTATTCCAATTTTATCCTAGTTAAAGACATAGGCGCAAACGAGCGGCCAAGTCACAGTAATACCTGTGCACTTACTTTAACACTGCCATATAAGTATATAATCATTAGCATTTAACTGGTGTGTTATAAAATCAATCACTGTTAGCTGCCATCATCAAAAGCTTATATGTTTAAGTTACTGTCCAAGTCATTGTAACTCATTGGTAGAAAATAGAAATAACTGAGAAATGATGCCCCCTACTTTGACAAATGAACAAAAATAAAAGGGCAGCAGAAATCTTATCATATTGGTATCATCTCTATGAAATGTCATATTTGCTTATATCATGAGTTGGTTTGAACGTATTGACAAAGAAGCTTGAACCGGACCACATAATAAAAAGTAAAGATGCTGACAGAACCCTTGGTGATACACTCCTAAGTTTTTAAATCAGATAGTGCCACTAAAGATGTGGAGTACCATCAAGATATAACTTCACAACACGTGTAGTATACAGCATGGTAAAGTCACCCTACTGTATCTTCAACCCCAATTCGAGCATCCATAAGCTACTAGAAAGATTCCGGAGCATGCCAGCAATTCGAGCATTATTGGTTCCTGCTCCTATCAACCCCAAGGAGATGACTGTCGCCTGTACATCACCTCAAGAAAGTCACGACACTGACCCTAAATATATCTTATATTTGATTAGTAAATAGAAATAATTAACAACCTACCATAGCGACTTCTGAATCAGCATCATGATTGAGTCGACTCAATGTATCCATAACATGAACCTAATCACAGCAAACAGTAAAAATTAGGATTTACATTCACGAAAACAAATAAAACAAACAAGCAGATTTTGATCACATAATTTATCGCCTTTGGGTTTGAAATTCAGAGAAGACCAAGAGCCAAGGGAACTGCCTTTCTGATATTCTGCTCACTATACTGTAAAAGATGCTCTAATGAACGAATTTCCATATCAAGGCCTAGCTCCTCGGCCATTGCTACCATGGCTATACCCAGCACAGCTGGACCTTGAAAAGTTTCACCTTTCTCAAGGTGTTGGGCACATTGACCAAGAAAGTGTTGAACCTGTAGAATATAAGGAGACCATCATAAAATTACAAGAGTTTGTTTTATTAGGATGTGGAACTATGGTCGAACTGGTGGTTTAGTAACGGTTAAGATGAGTAAAAGGGTTGAATGGTGCGGTTATTGTTTTAACAAATAGGATGGGTGAGTTTAGGTGAAGCTGCCCCCTTTGTCCATTTTTTTATAAACCCCTTGATCCGTTCCCCTTGCTGCATTTTGATTTGACCCATTTGAGAAATGAGATTAACCCATTCATGGGTAAATGGGACAAAACTATCACCTCTACCTTGTGACTAAATTACCTTTAAAACATTTCCCGTTCCAGCATAGGCGCAAGATAATAAGGTCATATCACAATATTTTTTTATCTTTTCATTAAATGTCTTGGAAACCTCAGCAGTAGCCTCTACGCTATCCTGTTATTCAGAAACAAATTTCAAAACAAGTTGCTAATATATTTACAACAACAATCAAAATTCATATATTCTACTGATTGTATATAAAATTGGTTTGAAACTCTGAATGCTAAAAGATTAGAAACCATATGCATTTCCCTTTACCTGCTTCCCAACATATAGAAGACCCAAACCAATAGGCAGTAGTCGGGTGAGTAGCTCCCCCAAGTCTGATTCACTTTGGTCCATGAGTGCAAAAATTATTGCCTGTTCAACCTCCTCGTTACAGGAACGAACATATACCAAACCTAGAGAAATTGTTTTGAAGGCAATAACATCCAGTAGTGCTTTTGGATCTCCAAAAATAGGAGTCGGTTTGTCCCGGATCTGAGAGATGATTTAAAAGTATGAGTCAGATGAATGTACAAGAAAAAGTAATTGATAGTTAAAGAGAAATAATATGGCAAACCTGTTCATTCTGAGTGCCGGCGTAAGCAAGGCCAAGACCATTTATGGCACCGATTTTAACAGAAGAATCTTCTTTATCCAGATAATCAGCCAAAAGTGCCAAAGCCTGAAAACAACAAAAAATTAATTTTTTTAATAAAATGTCATACCAATTCTGCGTTAAATTAATAAAAGTTTTAAATGTTATATTATTTAACGCAGAATTGGTATGACATTTTATTAAAAAATTATTTTTTTGTTGTTTTCAGGCTTTGGCACTTTTGGCTGATTATCTGGATAAAGAAGATTCTTCTGTTAAAATCGGTGCCATAAATGGTCTTGGCCTTGCATACGCCGGCACTTAGAATGAACAGTTTTGCCAGATTATTTCTCTTTAACTATCAATTACTTTTTCTTGTACATTCGTCCGACTCATACTTTTAATTCATCTCTCAGATCTGGGACAAACCGACTCTTATTTTTGGAGATCCAAAAGCACCACTGGATGTTATTGCCTTCACAACAATTTCTCTAGGTTTGGTATATGTTCATTCCTGTAACGAGGAGGTTGTACATGCAATAATTTTTGCACTCATGGACCAAAGTGAATCAGACTTGGGGGAGCCACTCACCCGACTACTGCCTCTTGGTTTGGGTCTTTTATATCTTGGGAAGCAGGTAAAGGGAAATGCATATGGTTTATAATCTTTTAGCATTCAGAGTTTCAAACCAATTTTGTATGCAATTAGTAGAATATATGAATTTTTATTTTTGTTGTAAATATATTAGCAACTTGTTTTGAAATTTGTTTCTGAATAACAGGATAGCGTAGAGGATACTGCTGAGGTTTCCAAGACATTTAATGAAAAGATCAGAAAATATTGTGATATGACCCTATTATCTTGCGGCTATGCTGGAACAGGAAATGTTTTAAAGGTAATTTAGTTACAAGGTAAAGGTGACAGTTTTGTCCCATTTACCTATGAATGGGTTAATCTCAGTTCTCAAATGGGTCAAATCAAAATGCAGCAGGGGGAACGGATCAAGGGGTTTATAAAAAAATGGACAAAGGGGGTAGCTTCACCTAAACTCACCCATCCTATTTGGCTTAAACTATAACCGCCCATTTCAACCCGTACTTATTTTGATCGGTTACCAAACCAACCAGTTCGACCATGTTGCCACATCTAATATAAAGCATAACTCTTGTAATTTTATGATGGTCTCCTTATATTCTATAGGTTCAACACTTTCTTGGTCAATGTGCCCAACACCTTGAGAAGGGTGAAACTTTTCAAGGTCCAGCTGTGCTGGGTATAGCCATGGTAGCAATGGCCGAGGAGCTAGGCCTTGATATGGAAATTCGTTCATTAGAGCATCTTCTACAGTATGGTGAGCAGAATATTAAAAAGGCAGTTCCCTTGGCTCTTGGTCTTCTCTGAATTTCAAACCCAAAGGCGATAAATTATGTGACCAAAATCTGCTTGTTTGTGTTATTTGTTTTCATGAATGTAAATCATAATTTTTACTGTTTGCTGTGATTAGGTTCATGTTATGGATACATTGAGTCGACTCAGTCATGATGTTGATTCAGAAGTCGCTATGGTAGGGTGTTAATTATTTCTATTTACTAATCAAATATAAGATATATTTAGGGTCAATGTCGTGCCTTTCTTGAGGTGATGTACAGGCGGCAATTATCTCCTTGGGGTTGATAGGAGCAGGAACCAATAATGCTCGAATTGCTGGCATGCTCCGAAATCTTTCTAGTAGCTTGTGGATGCTCGAATTGGGGTTGAAGATACAGTAGGGTGACTTTACCATGCTGTATACTGCACGTGTTATGAAGTTATATCTTGATGGTACTCCACATCTTTAGTGGCACTATCTGATTTAAAAACTTAGGAGTGTATCACCAAGGGTTCCATGTCGCATATTTCTTTTTTTATGTGTTCGGTTCAAGCTTCTTGTCAATACGTTCAAACCTACTCATGTATATGCAACTATGTATCATTTCATAGAGATTATACCAATATGATAAGATTTCTGCTACCCTTTTATTTTTGTTCATTTGTCAAAGTAGGGGGCATCATTTCTCAGTTATTTCTATTTTCTACCAATGAGTTACAATGACTTGGACAGTAACTTAAACAGATAAGCTTTTGATGATGGCAACTATCAATGATCGATTTTATAACACACCAGTTAAATGCTAATGGTTATATACTTATATGGCCAGTGTTAAAGTAAGTGCACAGGTATTACTGTGACTTGGCCGCTCGTTTACGCCTATGTCTTTAACTAGGATAAAATTAGAATACTTTAAATGTGTGGTATATTATTGAAAATCTAACCTATTATAGTATTATATCAAACAATTTTTCTAGCTTTGTTAAGTATATTTTCTTAAGCATTTCTTATGGGTATGTACATGCTAGTGAATCAATGGTTTAAATAGGAACTCAGGTCGTAACTGATATGGTAAGTATGTAGCTCAATTTTAAGTTATTGAAGCAAATGGTAGAATTTTTGACCAAAAAATCATTGGTGAAACAACTCAGTAACAAACAAAAAGAATTGTAACATAACAATCGTGTGTTGTTTTTGTTGTGTGTGTGGAAAAGGAGTGAAATAGAGTTGATGATGTAACATAGTTGGTTAATCAATGGTTTAGATAGGAACGTATGTCGTAACTGATATGGTAGGTATGTAGCTTAATTTTTAAATCAATTGATTGTAGTTTTTAGAAATTCAAGAGAGAAAGAGAGTATCATTAGATATGTCTGGGTAAAAATTGTAATTGTAGTTTTTCTTAATAGTCTAGATATGAATGGAATAGTCAAGATGATTGTAGTTTTTAAATCAAGAGAAAATGAGAGAAAGTATCGTCTGTTAAGATTAAGAAAAAAAGCTAATGTTTTATCATAAGTTAGTTAGAAGATGATTGTAAAAATTACCTTTATACCCTTAATAGGTAGTTAGGATGATAGTTAATCTCCACCATTGATTTTAAATCAATGGTATATAATCCATCTTATTCTTTTTATGAAAAAAAATCTTTTTATTTCATCTCACCTCTATATATATAGAGGTGAGATGAAATAAAAGTAATGCACATTTAGCTTATGTTTATGTACAAAACAATGTTATCTTATATAAGGGCGTGTTGATTATCTGACAATATGTATTTAGTAACTTCTTATGAAAACTAATGCACATTTAACTATTTTGATGCATAAAAAAGTGTTATTTCATACAGAGGCATGTTGATTATCTAAGGATATGTGTTGTATTACTTCTTATGAGAACCAATGCACATTTAACCATTTTGATGCACAAAAGAGTAATATTTCTTACAAAGACGTGTTGATTATCTAATGATACATGTTTTACTAACTTCTTATGAAGACTAATGCAAATTTAGCCATTTTGATGCACAAAGCAGTCATATTTAACAAATCAGTTACAATTACCCAAACATATCACACTTTTTACCAACATTCACATTTAGCTAATTTTATGAACATAAAAGATACATTTTCATCTAATGCACACTTTAACGAACTGTAAATTAATAAAGCAATTTAAATTAGGAAATCAATACCTTTAGAATTTTAGCAATGACGTGTAAACTTTGCCTAAATTCCTATGAAATATAATGCACATTTAGCCCTTAGTTAATGCACAAACACGTGTGAAACGAGATCACGCTGATTTCATACCCTTATAACATTGCCTAAATTCCTATGAAATATAATGTACATTTATCCCTTAATTAATGCACAAACACGTGTAAACCAAGATCACGCTGATTTAATGCCCTTAAAGCGAAATCAGCATAATCTCTGTTTAATCGGTTTTAAAATATGAGATGGTTTTGATGCATTTAATCGCTTTGCCTAAAACGTGCATTACTTTCTATAAGAGTTTAGGCAAAGTTATAAATGCATCAAAATCAGCTTGTAAACTGATATCAAGCTGATTTTATGCATCTAATAGCTTTGCCTAAACTGTTACAAAAACTAATGTGCGTTTAGGCAAAGCTATTAAATGCATCAAATCAGGTTTATACCGATAACAAGTTGATCTTAGGTATTTATAACTTTGCTTAAACTCTTATGAAAACTAATGCGCTTTTAGGCAAAGCTATTAAATGCATCAAACACGTGTAGTCTCAAGCAAATGAAGATTAAAGAAACATATAACATTCAAACCAGTATTATATGAAATCAATGCATATATAGACATCAATTAATGCACAAAAACATGATCAATCAAATCTGATACACACATTAGTATAAATTCTGTTATTAACAAATCAATCTTAAGTTAAATGAGATCATACCTTTAGATTTAGCCGTTTTTAAGGGACGATCGTGTAGCTTTTTCGTCCGCTTATTCATTTGTTGTTCTTCATCGTCTGACATGGAGATAGTAATTGATACTCTCCTTCCACTTCCTTTTTTTTGCTTAAATTTTTTCAAAAATAATGCATAAAATTTGGGCATTTTCATCAGTAAAATAATAATAAGAACAAAATTAGGTTTAGTTTACTTACAAATTCTTTTAAACGTCATTTTGATCAACTAAATGATCGATTGAAGCTTTCTTTGCTATAAATTATGGTTTTACTCCACTTTTTTGAATGATCAATTGAAGGATCTCATAAGAGGATAAGATTGTAGAATTTTTGGAATGATTGAAGAGATGTTTTGAATTATTTTGATAAGAATTTACATGGTTTTTGAATAATTTTTGGGTTTTAGATTTGTTAAGAGAGAGAGAGCGTGCTGATTTGTAGAGAGAGAGTACCGTAGAATGGTCATCCAGAGGTTGATAAAGATATTTTCTATTTTTATGAAATTACTATTTTGTCCTTCTAGACTTAATTAAGATGATACTTTAATCTACACAGTTGATTTTAAATCAAGGGTCAAAAATCCTTATTATTTTTATGATAAAAAGTCTTTTTATTTTAACCTCCCTATATATATATATGTATATGTATATATATATATATGTATATATATATATATATACATATATATATATATATATATATATATATATATATATATATATATATATATATATATATATATATATACACATATATATATATATATATATATATATATATATATACACACACACACACACACACACATATATATATATATAGATTATAGAGGATGAGGGTTCAACGGAAACAATCATATTTTGCTAGAAAACCGAGAAAACTCAGAAAACCAAACAGATGCCTTAAAAAAACCAAACATATGCTTTAATTTTTTTAGACTAAAAATTGTTTTTCAGGCAAATATGGCCTCGATATAACGTCTATAAAAAACTCAAAAATCAAACAGATGTCCTAATTTTTTCAGGCTATATAAAATATTCTTTAGGGCATCTGGTTAGTTTTTTAGGGCATCTGTTTGGTTTTTTAGGTTTTTACAGAGAGTAAATCGAGTCCATATTTTTCTGAAAAATAATTTTTAGCCTGAAAAAATTAGGGCATCTGTTTGGTTTTTTTAGGGCATTTGTTTGGTTTTTCTGGGTTTTTTGGGTTTTCCACCGAAATTAAGTTTTCTCATGATCCCATCCCTATATATATATATATATATATATATATATATATATATATAATATATACTAACGTATATTTACTTTATACGATATATACAGTATACGCTATATTACAATACGTAATATACATATATGTATCATACATATACGTATATATATAAAAATATAATATTTAAATACGATATATATATCATATAATACTATTGTATATATCGGATGTGTATATATATATATACGGATATACAAATATATATAATATATACGTATATATACATATACATATATATAACTATATATACTAAATAATATATAGCATATAAGAATGTGTTTATTGTAGTATAGTAGCTTAAAGTTGTTAAAATGAGAAGTGATCTTAACCATTGAATTTATTAATTAATATGTGATTTAATTAATAGTAGATACATGAAATTAAATCTTATACATAAAAATTGATGTACAACCATAAAAAAACTTGATACGCCATCATTTATAGCTGATACATATGATACATAATTTTGCTTCACAAAAGACTATTAATATAAATATACATTTTATCGCAACATTGCGAACATGATACTCTCTTACAAGCTTTCGAAAATTTGAAAAAAAAGTTCGAAAATATGAAAAAAAAAAGTTCAAAAATAGGAAAAAAGTTTGAAAAGTTGAAAAAAAATCGATATTTTTTTTCAACTTTGAAATTTTTGGAAAAAAAAAGATGTAAACGTAAAAAGTGGCTGGAAGAGAGAATACAAGAAATAAAGAGGAAAATAAGACTTTATATACCATACAAGTTAAAATGTCAAGAATACCCCTATAGTTATAAAAAGGGAGGGGTGATGAGGGGACACATGGCGCAATATGGTGGCTTCCTAGACTTTTTATTTTAAGACCATTTTCATTATATCCCCACCCTATATATATATATATATATATATACTAGTTTCATAGCCCGCCCCAGATGGACGGGCTAGCTTCATGAAAAAAGAAAGAAGGATGAGAAAAAATTGTAAAACATATCGTGTAATATATATTGAAATGATAATGAAGCTTTTAGTTAAACACAAATCTATGCTAAGAATTTAAATACGAAATAAAACTTCTTTGTAAACGATGTTTGTTGTGGAGATTTTGTTGCCCGACGGGGTAATGACCATACACGAAATAGCGCGCACCAATTTGCCACCTGATTCTTGGCTTCAATTATGTTTTCCCATCCGTAAAAAATGAAGCCTAGTTCCAATGCATAGTCCTCCTTTCTTATCAATGTTTCACATGTATATTACAGGAGCATACTAAACTAAATAAAACTACTACAAAGTATACTGTTATAATATCATGCATGGTTACAAAACGTTAGATCCTTACACGTTCGACACGTTCCTGGGATTTTATTTGAACATCTGGTAGAATACATCATAGTAACAATTTGAAAGTGTACAAATTTGCAAGTTTAGGCAGCCTTAATACGTCGACCAACAAATATTTTGTTAACATAAACATTCCGTTGAGTTCAATTATCTATAAAGAGATATAAAAAATGTCTTTAATATGAAATTCATTAGAAATTATTAGTACCGTGTGAGGTGCTTTTAGATGGTGGGCTTCTAACACGTCGGATTGCAGACGCGTTGGATGGTCCCTAGTAGTGAGAACACAAGATAATGTAGCAACTGTAGCCGCTCTTTGTAATCCCTGGGTTGGTGCATTTGGAAAAGATAAAGATTGGGAAGTTTGAGATAACTTAAAAAGCAGAGTTTAAGGCTCCTAAGCTGACGCACTTTGGCCCCACAATCGTGTTGTGAATCGCACACAAAAAATGCTTTACGTGCTACAAAAAATGAAAAAATTCATGATAACAAATTAGATTTTCAGTAGTCAAAGAATAGCCTTAAAGATATTGAGAACAACATCACACAAGTGAATATATATTGCATTCAGATACCACAAACATTAAAAGTCTTACCCACTATTACACATAAAACGTTTACTCAATATATATGACTAACCCGTAGATTCATCCCTGTTTCAGTTGCAAGTAAAAAGGTGATTAAAAAAATAAAATGAAATATTGGCCTTAAACTAAGAACTAATCCTTATCTTGTGGGTTTTAGGTAACCACCTTGATAATTATGTAATAAGAACAACGAACTCACTATCATGTATAACTTATTTTCAAACTAAAATATCTTGAATTTATATATAACCCATAAAAAGAAATATAATCTACTACTCCGTATTAAGATATAATACCTTCAACATAATTATGTCAACTTTTTCCTATTCCCTGCTTACAAAGGTCGACTTAAGTAAGAATGTCCTTAAGCTCTCTAATCCGAATATGTGCCAATATCTACTAAAATACCCTGACACAATATGCGTAGTTATGCCCATAAAGCACGCGCAAAGAAACAGTAAGATATCAACATTTATGGAATTTGCCAATTAAGTTGCAGTTGAATACTCGTAGTAATCTCGCCCTCAATCTCACACCACACCAAGATTAAAAGAACAACCAAATGTCCAAGGTAAAAAGTGAAGTACATTCTAGGTCATTACTATTCGAGTTAATACTATAAATATAAATATATAAAAGTCATGACAATAATAGGTATCAAGTTACTCTCTTAAATCCAGGTTTTATACATCTACACAACACAACGACACGCGACTACATTAAGACGTAGAACCTCCAAGGTGTACGGTCACTCATTTGCACATGCTTTCAGAGATTTAAGTATCTATAAATCTAGATGATGTAAATCTGTTGACCAAGGGATGTTTGGATGTGAATTTATAAAGTGATTATTGTGATTGAAGAATCAAAAGCTCAAGCTAAAAGTTGGAAAAAATTAAAGAGTGTACATCCAAACACCCCTAAAAGCTCAAGCTACTTTTTAACCCGGATTTTGCATAGAAAATGATGTACATCCAAACACCCCTAAAGTATTAATGTCCTTTAAAAGACAGAATTCTTTCGTGTGTACCTGAAGCTATATTGTTTTCTTACCGAAGTATAAAAAGGAACAAACCTTGGCACCGGGTGCTGCTATAGTGTTCTTAGCACCCCGAGTAACATTACAAAATCAAATAGAAACAAAAGGAGCATTAAGTTTTCTCCAATTTAAGATATGAAAATCAACCTTGAGACCTTGGTATCCATGCTGCCGAGGCTTAAGACACGTTCCATAGAATCAACAAATGAACCACTTTCCTTTCCTACATCTTCAAATCCTGGTGCATGTGCAAAACATATACCGCCATTATATTTTCGCAATTGTACGTAGAATTCATCCCATTGATGAAACCATCTCCCTTTTGGTCTAACCTTTTGAAGTTTTGATATGTTCATAACCTTGGAATGCTACAAAAGACCAATAAAAAATGAGTACGAGTATGCTTATTAATATTTCAAGTACGACAGTCACCAAGACTTGAAATACCTTAAAAAAGACCAATAATAATATTAAGCAGTTTACCAAGACTTGAAAGACCTTATCTAAACGCTTCCCTCATATTTTGGAATCAACTGATAACCTTCTTGCTAATGCAATCACAATTTGGGATTTAAGCAATCAAGCAAAACATAGAGTATCCATCAGAATCCGCGGATGACCTGGTACAAAAATGACCCATTACGAAATGAACAAAATTGAAAATCTAATTTGACTATGAAGCTTACATAAGACTTCATGGGTTTTATTCTTTATTGTGGTCTTCTGTCA
>BQNB010012895.1:59259-78233 GCA_026074375.1 Tanacetum coccineum
TCAGTCTACAAAAACATGTCTTCGGGGTCTTAGTTGTCCTATTTTGGCTTAAGCAAACTTTATACATTCCAAAGAATTTTGGAATAAGCGTGTTGTTGGAAATTTAGTGCAATTGTGGAAATCTGATCATACTTGGAAATGGGTTTGGAGGTACGGAAGTCAACTTATCCTGAAGAGGGTATAAGACAAGTTCAGTGTCAGGACTGAACTTAGAAAGAGTATTTGTCCCATACCTAGAATAGAAATTGTAATAGAGACAAAGCTGTACAAATGTACTAGCGTATTAGGATTGGGATTAATGCTTACCACCCATGTGGGTGTGACCCTACCTAGGTAGTATAAATGGAACTCTTATAATAGAGTAGATGTTAAGTTTGTGCATTCAAAGTCATAACTTTCACAAACACACATTTTACCTCCAAATCTACTAAGTCCTTGAGCAAGCTCAGTTGGTTAGCATAGTAGTTAACTTTGCATAACACTTTAGGTTTATGCAAAGTTATTAGTGAGGAGATCTCACACACATACATTGTCATTCAATCCCCATTGTAGTTCCGCATACAATGGGGTATAATTCTTAATAAAAAGAGTTAAACATTGAAAAGTTATTTTTGTGTCTTTTACTTACTAGCTATATTTACGTGCAAAAATCTTTTCAAATAACAAATTATTTTCTTTACTTGCTAGCCATGAGTTAGTTAATGATAACTTTGTAGTTATTGTTCACTAACTAAGTGGGAACAACAAGTTGTATCAGAGCCTAAGGTTTGTAAAACTTACTTAACACTAATTTAAGTTTTTAAAACCTAGATCCTTATATGGCTGCAATAAATGATGTACCCCAGCTAGTTGACAAAAAGGGAGGTAGCTACACTGCTATTGCTCCTAAACTAGAGCCGGGAAAATTTAATAAGTGGAAAAAGCGAATGCTTTGCTACTTAGCAGGAATGGAACACTATTACTTAAAATGTATTAAGGATGGTCCATTTCAGCCAAAAACAGCTGAAAGTGATGCTAATCTTGAGTCCCAATGGACTCCAGATGAGAGGAGGGTGGCCGTTCAAGACCAGCGCCTTAAAAGCATCATTATGTCATGACTACCAAATGACATAATGGAATCTGTCATTAGTTGTGTTTTAGCGAAAGAAACATGGACTGACTTGGTTCACAGCTTTGAAGGTCCCTTAGATACCAAGGAAAACAGAATCATGGATCTGAAACTCGAGTATCAAACTTTCAGAGAAAAGTCCACTAAAAGTCTCTCACAAACCTACACCCGCTATAAGACCCTGCTCAATAAGCTTGCCAATGATGGTGTTAACCTCTCTAAACACAAAATCAATGTTGGTTTCGTGAACAGTCTTCATGAGAAGTGGCTAACCTTCTCTCAGGGACTGAGGAATGCCAATCATATTTAGACTCTTGACCTTGCAGATATCTATGGGACGTTTGTCTATGAGGACAACCTAATCCAAAGAAGGTATTCTGACATCAAAAAGGCCCTCATTACTACTGCCTCAAGCACTTCAATTTCTACTGTCTTCTTTTCTAACAATGTCATTCAAGATTTCTAAGAAAATTCTGATGATGAAGTAGATGAAAGGTCTAGTGAGGAATATCTAAGAGACTTAGATATTGAGTATCATGAAAGAGCCCTTTTGGAAAACTCAAAACGTTTTATAAAAGGAAAAAACAATTTCTCAAGTTAAAAGGCAAATAAAAATACTGATTGTTACAAATGTGGCAACAAAAGTCATTTTGCAAGAGACTGTTTTTCTAAAACGTCTGGACCTTCTTACAAATCACCAGTGAATAACTCATCAGTATCTAAAGGCTTTCAACCAAAGTTTACTCCAAAAATTATTCAGTCTTCTTCTAACTCAAATAATCAAGTTGATCCAAAGTTTCAAAAAGATTACAAGGCTGAGTACAAGAAGATAAAAGCTAAGCTTGCACTCCTCGAAGCAAGTCCCTCAAGTTCTCAGAACCCAAAGACCTTCCAACCAAAGAACAAAGGTTTAGTTGCTGAAACCTTTGATTAGGATGAGGAAGAGGTTTCTGATGAGGAAGAAGTCACTTAGGTAAAGGTACTAATGGCTCTAGCTAATGATAAGCTCAGTGTTGGAAAGAGTCATGCTCGCAATGGTGAATGGGTCGACATCACCATAAGAAAGGTAAACACTCTTCTCTCTATGGATGTAAATAAAAGCATGATAAAATTCAAATCAAGCGTTATAAATTATAAAGGTACATCCATGTGACAAAGTATGAAATTTATATAAGATTTAAAAAAACTTATATTATGCAAGAAAAATAATTATTTATTAAAAATATGTATATTGCTGAAATAATTATAAGTTAGATTACGTAAAATATACAATTAAATTATTAAATAAAATAAGGAAATTATAAAATATTTTAGGCAAAAATTAAAATATGAATTTTATACTTGAAATACCAAAAACTCGGCACTTCATATATGGGACGACGAATTACTTCTTTCCTAGTATATCTTTTATATACATTATTTTCATTTGTAAATCTTTAAAAACCTATTTCCGAAAACCTAAATAATTTAGGTGGTGGCACAACATTTTTATACAGCAAGGGACGAATTTTCTACGGGCGCTCTTTTGTAGTACAAATGGAGCTAAGAAAATTATTGTTTAATTGGTTTGAAGCATGTATTCGATTTATGGTGTTCTTTTGAAATTCGAAAATCCTAGCCGAACTCAATAATTCATATCATAAATATCATACATAATTATTCAAGGTATTTTTATAACTCATTTTTACAATATATAAATCTTGATATGTACAAGAGAAAAATACCATGGCACTTTATTTTGATTTATTAAGCTTAAACAGATCTAAACCCTAAAATAATTGCAAGAATTGTAATCGGACACGAAATAAATTTATACCTTTCGATTTTATAAATTTTTATACTTGGTAAATATCATTATGAAACGCAGATAAATTTGGTTAAAATTTTTTATAAAAGATTTAGATAATTATTGTGGAATTTACAATTCTTTGCCATTATTGAATTAATGAAGGAAATGAAGAATAAATTGGAAAAACGAATTAGGGTTAGTGTTTTATATTTGTCCATTCCCAGTTCCTATACACGCTAATGAATGTAGAAAAATTATGTAATTATAGGGGAAAAGTACTAATTAGGGTTTTGGTGCATTTATTGGTTACCCGATATGTGTTTTACAAGTATAAGGGGGGTTTTGTAATTTTCTGAAACTTGGCTGACATGGCAATGTTAATATAATGTATCGATTCTGATAAAAATAAGTGGGGAAGGGTATAAAATTGTCGATTTAATAATTGTTATGGGTTAAACTAGATGAACATTATATATAAATATATAAATGAAAAATCGAATTGTATTTAAAACTGAGGGACTAAAGTGTAAATTAGTAAATTACAAGGTATGAACAGTAATTAAAGTATTAAGTATGAAAATACCATATTTGATATTATAAGGTGCTTGTCGTTGTCAAAAATGGATAATTAAATGATATGTTTAATTAAAAAATTAATAACTAAAAGTACTAATACGTAAATTAAGTAAATCAAGGATTGGATTGTAAAAACAGAAATATAAACATGCTATCTATGGAACTTACTATTTATAGAAACCTGCTATTTTATAGAAAAGCAATATATAGAAACCTACCTGCTATTTATAGAAACATGGCTAATGTAGTATAAAACCTGCTATTTATAGAAAACCTGCTATTTTAAAGAAACCTGCTATTTATAGAACCTGCTATTTTTAGAAAGTCTATTATTTGGGAAGTTTAATTATGGAACTTATTAAATCAGGGGGAAAGTATCATTTTATTTGGAAAATTAAATTAATGAAAGTCCTTATTTTTGGAAACATAACCTATTATTATAAAAGCTACTATTTTTGAAAGTACCCAATAAAACAAGAATACTAATCATGAAATATATTAATCATGGAATATTTAAAGCATTGAACGTACTAATCAAGGAAATCATGCAAATTATAGAAAGTTACTACAAAATAAATGTTACTAAAAAAAGAAAGGTTGCTAAAAAGGAAAGTAACCATAAATCCATATCATCCCCAGCAGCAAGCACTTCCTCATCACTTTCTTGAGCCTCATCCTTAGAGAGAAGAATAGCTCAAACATCCGCATAAGTTAGTAGCATGGGTTGGGTATTCGGTTCCCTTTCATAAGAAGGCTCACCTTTTTTTGTCAGAGACTGGTACCTCAATCTAGAGGACTAGGTCTGGTCCCCCTGGTACTTAGCACCAGTCCCTGAGAGATTAGCAACAGGAGTGTGTATTGGTTCCATATCAGCAGGTGGTATGTTTCCCCCTGAGTCTTTATCCCTAAGTGACCCTTCAGGATGCGGCGTGGTTTTACCCGTGCCTTCATTAGAAGTCGTGGAAGTTATGTCCCTGTTAAGGGGTTGTTTGTTTCCCCCTGAGTCTTTGGGATGAGTAGCAGTACCCTCAGGCAAAGGTTTGGATGGATGAGTGCCCTCATTGAGTGTGGAAAGCAATCCCGTACTAGCAAGTTGTATGTTTCTCTCTAGATCTTGGGGATCAGGTACGGTGCCCGAGGAGACTAAGTGGGATTACTTAGAACCCTCTGTTGGCTTGGGTGGTGATTCCTTGGTCTTAGTGGGTGGTCTTTTAGACTTAGGCTATTTTCTCTTCTTAGAGAGTGCTCCTAAAGCCTTAGGGCCCTGTGACTTGGGTAAGGTTGGAGCCACAGTTTGAGACTTCCCTTTCTTTGGCTTTGCAACCAAAAGAGGTGGAGACACTGAGTCCCTTCGATTGTTTATAGCAATCATATGGGTCGTCAATTAAATATTAGTGACTTTGGATGGGTCCTTTGTAAAATTTAAGTCACTCAGGATGGGGGGTAAAAACCTAAATTTTTTATCCTGAGTGTATTCAGAACCCAGTAACACTTGTAAAGCACATGATATAAATCTAGGGTATAAAACGTATTTTAGCCTAGACTTATTCAGTAGCTTGGTTACGAGATCACTATAAATGATCTCCCCTATGTCAACCTCAGTCCCAGTGATGAGACTGTAGGTTAAAAGCTGCTGGATGAAGTTTATTTGCTCAGTAGAGGAGAAATTCCCACCAAGAACCTGAATCACAAAAGTGAACAGAATTCTCCAAGCCACAGGAAATGAGTTCTTCAGGACTAGGGTTTTATCCAGGTAACTCGGGTTGATGGAAATTTTGCTCAATTCCTTCTTAAAGACCTCAGGTGTAGGATGATCAACATATTTACCATTATTATAATCAAGGTCAGTTGATGAACAAAAAGTTTTGAAATCTAGGGCAAAGGTCGTTGCCTGTTTGAGACTAAAAACTTAATGAGAAATTCCTTAAGGGGGTGTTTCTCAGGCTCATCAGTTGATGGAAATGGGTCAAGGGCAACAGCAGTGCTCTAAAACTCCCTAAGGAAGTTCTGATATACCATTGAGGTACAGTTGGTAAAAGCATGGTACAAAGGACAGTTTCATAAAAATTTCATTATGAGCTTGTAGGCAGGCACATTTGGTGGGTAGTTAAAGTTTCCCATCACATTGTTGGTCTAAAAAATTACGTTGTCCAGAGTCATGTCTGTCCATTGAGGAGCATACTTGATTGTTTGTTGTTCTGCCTTTTTGAGATGTGCATTTTTTTTGAAAACAAAAAGGTTTTAATGGCAGAATACCACGCACCAGATGGTCACAAGCTTATTTCAAACTTGATCGCTGTCGTGATATGCGTGATATGTTGTCAAAAGGGATTATACGAAGATGGATATTTTTATATGGAACACGATTGACCAAAAAAACGTTTGAAAGAAGTATTGCAATAAATAACTTATTAAGAGATAAGCTTTTTATCGAAAAACTCGAAGAACACCCACACTTTTGCTTTGTGAGAGAATTTGAGCAGAGTTTATTTGCTTTTGAAAATTGTGTGTGTGTTCTTGTTTTGATGAAGGGTATTTAAAGAGGGTGTGTGAAAGGTTTTTGATTATTTTAAAATTTTCATTTTTTTGGAAAAAGTTAAAATTGTTTTGGGAACGTATTTAATGCTATAACCCACTAGTTGCATGATTCCCTCTTTTACGGCTATAGTGTAGCCGTTTCATTATCTTTCACTTTTGCAGTCATAACGTATGGATAACGGTCAACGGTCTTTTGATTAGACATGTTGGGAATAGATTTTGTGCATGGGAGTGAGCATTAAATAATTGTTGGGGCTAATTGAGTGAAATTAGAAGTGGGGGCCCATGACTATTGGATGACAGTTAGACAAAGAATATTTATTCCTTATTTAATGTGTTTAGTCACCAACCTAAGATATTAAGTAACTAAATACTTAGAGCATTTAGTTACTTCATTTAATGTGTCCCTCAGTGTTATGGGATTCATGTGGGTTTAGGGAGATGGTTTCAGGGAGAAGAATATACACCATATTGAATACGATTAATCAGGGAGACTGATTAATCAATATTCAACATGCCTAATTCTGCTTTCAGTCTGGTAAAAGTAGGTTCATCTAGGGGTTTAGTAAAGATATCAGCTAGCTGATACTCAGTGGGGCTGAAGTGTAATTCAATATCTCCTTTAAGGATGTGATCCCTAATGAAATTATATCTAATATCAATATGCTTGGTTCTTGAGTGAAGTACTGGATTGTTGGATATTGCAATGGCACTGGCGTTGTCACAAAATATAGGTACCATCTTATAATGAATGTCATAGTCACTGAGTTGACTTTTCATCCATAAAATACTTGCACAACACCCAGCAAAAGCAACATATTCAGCTTTAGCTGAGGACATAGCCACTGACTGCTATTTCTTGGCACTCCAACAAACCAATTTTCCACCATGTATTTGGCAAGCACCTGAGGTGCTTTTTTTATCCATATTTCAACCAGCATAGTCTGAGTCTGAATATCCTTTGAGATCAGAGCCTGAACATTTTAGATAATACAGACCAAGGGTTGGAGCACCTTTTAGGTACCTGAGGATTCTTTTCACAGCTATTAGATGTGATTCCTTTGGATTGGACTGATATCTTGCACATAGGATTGTGGAGAATTGAATATCATGCCTTCTTGCAGTCAAGTACATCAGTGACCCAATCACTCCTCTGTATGAAGTCTCATTAACTGATTTGCCAGCTAAATCAGGATCTATGTTGTTTGGAGGAACCATGGGTGTTTTCATTGAGGAACTATCAGAAATTTCATATTTCTTGTGTAAGTTCCTGGTGTACCATTCTTGACAAATTAAGATGCCTTTATCATCCTGCTTGATTTTCAATCCAAGGAAGTAGGTAAGTTCACCCATCATACTCATTTCAAATTTCTTTGTCATTAGTTTCTCAAAATGCTTACAAAGTTTATAACTTATTTAGCCAAATATGATGTCATCTACATACACTTGAACAAGGAGAACTTCTCCTTTTGATTTATAGATAAATAATGTGTTATCTATTCTTCTTGTGACAAACTTGTTTTGAATAAGGAAAGTAGAGAGAGTCTCATACCATGCCCTTGGTGCTTGTTTTAGACCATAAAGAGCTTTGTCAAGCTTATAGACATAGTCAAGGAACTCACTACTCTCAAAGCCAGGAGGTTGTTTAACATAAACTTCTTCTTTTAGTTTACCATTCAGGAAGGCACTTTTGACATCCATTTGGTAAACTTTGAAGTTCATATATGTGGCAAACGCAAGAAATATCCTAATGGCTTCCATTCTTGCCACTGGTGCAAAGGTTTCATCATAGTCAATTCCTTCTTCCTGACTAAACCCTTGTGCAACCAGTCTTGCTTTGTTCTTTGTTGTTGTGCCATGCTCATCTTTCTTGTTCATGAATACCTATTTGGAACCTATGGCTATTTTTCCATAAGGTGGAGGAACAAGAGTCTATACTTTGTTTCTATAGAATTGATTTAGTTCTTCCTGCATGGCATCAATCCATCCTGGGTTCTTCAGTGCCTCAGTTACCTTTTCAGGCTCTATTTCAGAGAGAAAATCAACAAATAAACATTCACTTGTTGAGGCAGTTGTAAGCTTGGCAGCTATGCTTCTTGTAAGCATGCCTTTATCAGGATCACCAATGATATTTACATGTTCAATGTGTTGATCTCTTGACCATCTATCCTAAGGAACAGGATGAGAACTTGTAGAGGCTTGGTTTGTGATGTGAGACTGAGTAACATCAGGGACTAAAGGTTCAGTAATGGATCCTGAAACTTCAGTATTGTTCCTTGATGGTACATCAGTAGGTTGAGTAATCATTTGATCATTCTGAACATTCTGTTCATGTATCCCTTTAGTTTTGATTTGATCTGGAGGACCTTCATCATCCTTAATGTGAGGTATTTCATGCTCATTAAGAGCAATTACTTCAGGGACATAATTTTCTTAGGTAATTTCAGTGAGTTATCGCCCATGAGGAATGATGTAGTATAAGACATCAAAATCTACTTGATATTGTCTAGATGGGTCATCCTCTTGAAATTCATCAGGAGAATATCTAGAGGAATCATCAATTTCTATCTCATCTACTGAGGTATTAGTAAACCTGATGGCTTTCATACTTTCATCAAATGTTACATGATAAGTCTCCTCTATTTGTTGTCTTCTTGTGTTATAGACTCTGAAAGCCTTTGAAACAGAGGAATATCCTAAGAAATATCCATAATCGGCTTTAGCATCAAATTTTCCTAGATGATCCTTATGATTATGAATAAACACATGACATCCAAACACATGAAAGTAACTGATATTAGGAATTCTTTCCCTGAATATTTCATAGGAAGTTTTATCATGTCTTTTGACAATGATTGATCTATTTTATGTATAGCAGGCTATTCTGACTACATCAGTCCAGAAGTGCTTAGAAAGTACAGATACATTCAACATAGTTCTAGCAGCCTCAATGAGAGTTATGTTTCTTCTTTTAGCTACACCATTTTGTTCAGGTGTATAGGGAGAAGAGAAATTTTAAGAAATTCCTTTCTTATCACAGAAACTCTCAAGCTCATGATTTCTAAACTCAGTCCCATTATTAGTTCTGATTCGTTTGACCTTTACATCATTTTGGTTTTCTACCATCCTGATAAAAGACATAATCATTTCAGGTGCTTGACTCTTCTTCCTGAGAAAGTATACCCATGTGTACCTTGAGTACTCATCAACAATGACTAGGGTATATTTCTCATGATTTATGGACATTGGACTTACTGGTCCAAACAAGTCCATATGAAGAAGATACAAACACTTCCTGATGGAGAAGTTTTGTTTAGTTTTGAATGAAGCTCTATGGTGCTTCCCTTTTTCACATGATGTGCAAGGTTTATCCTTTGAATAAGCTAGTGAAGGAAGACCAAGAACTTTATTTTGTTTGGCAAGTTTATTAATGTTCTTAAAATTGAGATGTGATAGCCTTTTATGCCATAGCCAGTTTACACTTTCTAAGGCTTTGGCAAAGAAGCAGGCTCCATTTGGAGTTAGTGATGACATGTCAAGGACATATACATTATTTATTTTAGGTGCTATCAGGACAATTTCTTTGTTAACATTAAATATTGTTCCTTGTTTATCATCAAACTGTAAAATATACTTAGCATCACAGATTTGACTAATGCTAATTAAATTGTACTTAAGACCATTTACAAAGGCTACTTTTGTAAAAACTATACCCTCATAGTTTATTGAACCATATCCCTCAGTAATATAAGATGAGTTATCACCAAACACTACCTTAGGACCTGGTTACTCTACATATTTGTGCAGATAACTCTTGACACCAGTCATGCTCCTTGAGCATCCATTGTACATGTACTAGATAGGCTCCCTAATGTGTCTCTGCACAAATAATAAACTTTGGGTTAGTTTCTTTTGTGAACCCACTTTTTCGTGGGCTCCCTGGCCTTTGCAGCCTGAATTTTCTCACCTACTTTGAAGTAATCAAACTTATTGTGGTCAGAGGTAGAGTGTACAGTGCTTTCACATATATTACACTTTACCCCCAATTGAGGACTCATTAGACTGAGAAGACTCAACTAGTACTTATCCTCTAATCTAAATAACATGATTGTGTCTTGAGGTAGAGTGCTCATAGCTTCTATAGATTCTACACTTAGGGTAGTTTCTACAATCATCAGGTATATGATCATTAAAACCACAATGTTTGCATGGTGGGAAAGGATTTGCCATGCTCTTAGGATCTGCTTAGAAGAAGATGCATATTGATAAGGCTGATCCTTGTAGTTTTCACTTCTTTTTAGTGAGGCAACGTACATCTCATGATCTGAGGTCCTATGATCCTCCCTTTTGCATATCATGCAGTAGAGAATCCTATAGCAATCATCAGTTGAATGATTGGTATAGTGACAAAGTTCACACTTAAGTAGTGGCTTTTGAATAGGCTTGGGCCTGAGTGATTTTGATGAGCCGTTACTCTAAACTTTGGGTTTAGAGTCTTGACTTATTTTAGATGAATCAACTGATTTGGATGACTCAGCCTTTTGAATCTTTGAATTTGATTCTAGAGTCTTTTGGTCAGAGTTGAATTTTTCATCTATTAACATCTGAACAAGTTTAGTTAATTCATTTAATTTTGACTCTTGTTCAGTGTCTTTAACTTCAGTAGGAACTGAAGGTGTGGTTTGCTTAGATTCACTAACAGTGACAGTTCCTGAAACACTTTTGTTAGATAAATCCTATGTTTTAGGCTTTGTGTGTTTCATGATACCTAAGCATGGTCTCTCTTTTGAAGAGTGGGGTTGAAAGGTCAATGGCATTACTTCTGAGCTTGGTGAAGCTCCCTGAAGAATTTTCAAGGGAGGTAGTAGAGTAAGGAATTCAGCTTCAGAATCTTTGGATGATTCAGGGGTATTTGAAGTTTCAAGAGAATCATTGACAGTTTGACTCTCAAGGACTAGAATTCTTCCAGTATTAAAGTTTGGAAGTTTGCTGTCAGGATTGAGTCTCTCAACCCAGTCTTTAGTTTTTGGAACCATTTCTTGGTCATACCCTATGGAAGCAGGAATGAAAAGATTTTCATTTTCATTCTTCTTAGATGATGACTCAGTGGGTAATTCACCACCAAGAACTTTCTTCTTTTGGTAAGGAATTTGCTCACTAATGCATTGACTAACCTTTTTTGAGCTAGTTAGCCATTTTTCAATGATCTTTTTCTCCTCTTTGAGTTGTTCTTGAAGAACATGATTTAACTTTATAAGTTTAGTGTTTTGAATTTTAATAGTGACAGCATCAAGCTTAGCTTGTTTTAAGATTAGCAATTCATCTCTACACTTATTTAATTCAAAAACCATTTTGTTATACTTAGAAAGTAAGTTTAATCGTTGCTCTTCAACAAACATAAGATCAATGTTGATATACTTCAGGTAATTTTGCCAATCGGCATCTTCATCCATAGAGAGAAGAGTGTTTACCTTTCTCATGGTTATGTCGACCCATTCACCATTACGAGCATGATTCTTTCCAATAGTGAGCTCATCATCAACTAGAGTTATTAGTACCTTGACCTGAGTGACTTCTTCCTTATCAGAAACCTCTTCCTCATCTCAATCAAAGGTTTTAACGACTAAACCTTTGTTCTTTGGTTGGAAGGTCTTTGGATTCTGAGAACTTGAGGGACTTTCCTCAAGGAGTGCAAGCTTAGCTTTCATCTTCTTGTACTCAACCTTATAATCTTTCTGAAACTTTGGATCAGCTTGATTATTTGAGTTAGAAGAAGACTGAATAAGTTTTGGAGTAAACTTTGGTTGAAAGCCTTTAGACGCTAATGAGTAATTATGCACTGGTGATTTGTAAGAAGGTTCAGACGTTTTAGAAAAACAGTCTCTTACAAAATGACCTTTGTTGCCACATTTGTAACATTTAGTATTTTCATTTACCTTTTGACCTGAGAAATTGTTTTTTCATTTTATAAAATGTTTTGAGTTTGCTAAAAGGGCACTTTTATGATACTCAATATCTAAATCTCTTAGATACTCCTCACTAGTCCTTTCATCTACTTAATCATTAGAATTTTCGTGGAAATCCTGAATGACATTGTTAGAGAAGAAGGAAGAGAAATTGGAGTGCTTGAGGGAGTGGTAATGAGGGCCTTTTTGGTGTCAGAATACCTTCTTTAGATTAGGTTGTCCTTATAGACAAACCTTCCATAGATATCTGCAAGGTCAAGGGTCTAAGTATGATTGGCATTCCTCAGTCCCTGAGAGAAGGTTAGCCACTTCTCAGGGAGACTGTTTACGAAACCAACATTGATTTCGTGTTTAGAGATATTAACACCATCATTGGCAAGCTCATTGAGTAGGATCTTATAGAGGGTGTAGGTTTGTGAGATACTTTTAGTGGACTTTGCCCTGAAAGTTTAATACTCAAGTTTCAGATCCATGATCCTATTTTCCTTGGTATCTGAGGGACCTTCAAAGCTGTAAACCAAGTCAGTCCATGTTTCTTTCGCTGAAACACAGCTAATGACAGATTTCATTACGTCATCTGGTAGGCATGACATAATGATGCTTTTAAGGCGCTGGTCTTAAACGACCACCCTCCTCTCATCTGGAGTCCATTGGGACTCAGGCTTAGCATCACCTTCAGCTGTTTTTGGCTGAAATGGACCATTCTTAATACATTTTAAGTAATAGGGTTCCATTCCTGCTAAGTAGCAAAGCATTTGCTTTTTCCACATATTAAAATTTGCCGGCTCTAGTTTAGGAGCAATAGCAGCGTAGCTACCTCCCTTTTTGTCAACTAGCTGGGGTACATCATTTACTGCGGCCATTTAAGGATCTAGGTTTTAAAAGCTTAAGTAAATTAGTGTTAGGTAAGCTTTACAAACCTGATGGCTCTGATACCACTTGTTGTTCCCACTTAGTTAGTGAACAATAACTACAAAGTTATCATTAACTAACTCATGGCTAGCAAGTAAAGTAAACAATTAGTTCTTTGAAAAGATTTGTGTACGTAAATATAACTAATAAGTAAAAGATATAAAAATTACTTTTCAACATTTAACTCTTTTTATTAAGAATTATACCTCATTGTATGCGGAACTACAATGGGGATTGAATGACAATGTGTGTATGTGATCTCCTCACTAATAACTTTGCATAAACCTAAAGTGTTATGCAAAGCTAACTACTATGCTAACCAACTGACCTTACTCATGGACTTAGTAGATTTGGAGGAGTAGATGTGTGTTTGTGAAAGTTACGACTTTGAATGCACAAACTTAACATCTACCCATTACAAGAGTTCTATTTATACTACATTGGTAGGGTCACACCCACATGGGTGATAAGTACTAATCCCAATTCTAATACGCTAGTACATTTGTACCCTTTGTCTCTATTACAATTTCTATTCTAAGTATGGGACAAATGCTCTTTCTAAGTTTAGTCCTGACACTGAACTTGTCTTATATGCTTTTCAGGATAAGTTGACTTCAAGAGATAAGAGCTTGAACTTGTATACTTTTAAACTATCCCGCCTATTCTTTAGTCTCTTGTATTCAAGGTCTTCTAGTTGTTGGAGATTGTATGGGGCTCAGTGAGTCTATTGCCATAACTCACTGAACCCATCACCTTCTTCTTTGGCTCAGGCTTCATTCAGTGAGTACTGCCTCATTGAATGCTAGAGTCTTTCTTATAGACTCAGGCTGAGCATTTTGAAGGTAACTTATTGAGCGACTATTCAATCAGTGACCTTGAATTGTTAAAGGATATTTACACTTAGGTTATTTTGTATTCAAATCCTAAGTGAAATATCAGTGGGCAATGAATGGCCCAAAAATCTCCCCCTATTTGGATATAAATATAGCCTAAGTGTTTGTCAGTATGAGTGAGTAAATACAGCTTCTTCTCATAATGTGTAACACCCCTATTTTTTACATATAGCAGCGGAAGCTAATCTGGGGTATTACTTCATGGATCAATAGACATAATCATAGAAAACGACTCAAAAGAGACATTTTGTAAAATTTAGTTATCATTCAATAATTCAGAGTTTTACAAATGGAGACAGGTCCCAAAATCTAGAAACATAAAGTTTGAATGACAATAATTTAGCCATCTTCAAGTCCGTGCCACTCCGTGTCATAAATTGCTCAATTACATGAGTTAAATATGCTAAAAAGGGTCAACACAAAGGTTAAGTAAGATTCATAGGTTTTCAGTTATAATAGTTGAGTACAAGTTTAATAGTGGGTTACGTTGTTATACACCCATAAGTGTAATAATTGCAATGAGTACAATTATTATGGAAAATAGTATTATCATGGAAAACAGTATTATCATGGAAAACAGTATTATCATGGAAAACAATATTATTATGGAAAACAGTATTATTTCCCTAAGCTCGTGAATCACATATTTAACTCAATAGAACCAGGAGCCTTTACCAGAAGATATACTGGGAGCTACTACCCAAAGAGATACTAAGGAGCTACTACCCAAAGAGTTACTGGGGAGCTACATACCCAAAGAGATACTGGAGTACTTACCCAAAGTGATCACTGGAGCTAATTCCCAAAAAGAGATTGGGATGTATTATGGGAAAATGATGGTAACTTAGCCAATAATATATCAAGATAGCATATAGTTGGAAAAACACTTGTATTCATAGTTTATAGCATGAATCCCCTACGAGATTTAGAAAACATATAAAGATGGGACTATTCACAGTGATGGAACCATATCATATATCAAAATCACTTGTGTTTAATTTGTATAAAACAAGCATGTATCCCCCTCGCGGGTTTATAAAACATGTAAATAAGTAAAGGCGAGGCTATAAACTTTACAATATCGGTTATAAGTACGTGTGTATATTAAAAACAATTAAGCATGTATCCCCCTCGCGGGTTTATGAAAAATTAGAAGATTTAAAAGCGAGGCTATGAACTCACCTTAACATTACATGGAAATCTGATTCATGGTAAAAGTATATCAAGTGAAAGTAACGGCTTTGTCACGCAACCTGAAGTAATATGTCAAGTTTTAGTGAGATGGTTTATGTTTCAAAACTTTACAAAGTTTAACGTACTATCTTTGAATTTATTAAATTTATAGAAATTATTGTATCGCTGTTCGGGTATCATTAATCCAAGGCCATGTAGTATCGTTGAGGGAGCCAAGGTACTTTAAATCGTAAACCAGACAAACTAGTCAAAACGAAAAAACTCAAATGATACCTTTAATATGAAATTCTCCTAGTACGTGATGCGATAGATTTTAAGTTTCTTCAAAAAGTTAGTTGATGTTAAACTTACGTTAAATATGTAACGTAATTGATTTATAATGCGTCGATCGATGATTAATAACGATTAATGTATCAGGTTTTGATAAAATTAAGTTTTATAATATTAATATATATCTTTATAATTTGTAAAAAAAATATTATATTCTATATTTTTAAGAATACAAAAATAGCAATATATACCCTTGGTTTATAAACTTTTACAAGTTTAGTCCTTTAAGTGTGTGTGTATATATATATATATATATATATATATATATATATATATATATATATATATGTGTGTGTGTGTGTGTGTGTGTGTGTGTGTGTGTGTATGTGTGTGTGTGTGTGTGGAACCCGATTGTTGGCTCCTTTGATCGTTTTGCCCATCTAGGATAATATTAACAATGATTGATAACACGCAACGAAATAATAAATAACACAATTAAAGTTATGAACAATGTTTTCTTATTCATACTAATATTAAACTATAAACTAACTAATAAGCTAACTACTATACACACGCTTTGTTTGTGTGTCTAGACACTCATTAGAGAAGTCTAACTGTGAATGGATACTGGAAACCTATGTCTATGATCTCTTTATATAGGGAGAGATCATGACTTACAAAGGAAGATAATTAATAGATAAGGAAACTATTTAAATTACATTAAACCACATTAAGATGTTTCCTAGTCTTTATCCTATAGAATATTTGACCAAATCTTCATTAAACCACATTAATATGTTTCCTAATCTTTATCCTGTAGAATATTTGACCAAATCTTCATTCCTTTGTAGAATTCCTCCTTTGCTTTTTAAGTCCTTCATCTTTCATATGTTTTGTCTTATCAACTCAAATATAATTCCCAACAATCTTCCCCTAGTTGATAATGACAAAACCATATAAGCACAAACTTCCCCTGAAGCTAAAATATATGAAAGATATAGACTTCCCCTTAATCCATGCTATATCACCAAGGCTCTACAAGTCGCAAATCTTCTGTGTCAATATTCTTCCCCTTTTTGTGATCATCAAATTGGGGTCTTGTATAAATATGCAACTTGTGAACACGCAGCGGAAATGAAGAAAGAATTGTTAGGAATTACAAATTTGATGATTACAAAATCCACAAGCAGAAATGAAGAAAGAAGAAACAATGAGGACCTAATATGTAATAGTTAGTTAGCTTTATTAGTAAGCTGGGGTTTCTTGTAACCTCCCTCTATTATATAAAGAGGGTAGGCGTCTAGGTTACAGGCATCCATTAATAGATAGTCTCTACAATGAGAGTCTAAACGCATAGAAAGCGTGTGTAGTAGTTAGTAGTTAGTTTCTTTATTAATGTTTAATAAAGAAAACCATTAGTAGATAGGCTGTTATTTGCAATCCCTTTTCCTTTATCAATTCTTGGAGCTGCTTTAAAACTTTTAGGATGAGTGGTTATTGTGGTGATTGGTTGAGCTTGAGTTGGTGGGACTTCAATAGGTTGGATTGATGATATTGGAATTGCCATTTTTGATCTTTAGTCTCCCCTTCAGTGTGAGAAGGAGGTTCTTTAGTGGTAGTGTTGGTTGCATTTTCCCCCTCAACATTTGCTAGAATGTTAATGAGAGCAAGTGTTAGAGTGATACTATTTGAGGGAGCTGAAGAGGATTGGCCTTTGAAAGACTGATAAATCTTTGTCATCATGGATTTTATCTCTGAAGTGTCATGTCTGAGAGAGGAAACTTCACTTTTAAGAGCAGTCTGAGAGATTTCAATGGCAGTCATTCTTGAACCAAGATTCCAAGCCATGTTGGTAGAAGACTTTGCCCAGGTAGCTGACGCTTCTTTTTGTTTGAGAGCATGAGCCTGAAGATCTTTCACGGTAGACTGAAGAGTAGAAAAATTAAAGTCCTTGACTAAGGAGAGAACCTTAGTAGTATTAGTAGAGATCTTGGCAAAGTCTCAATGGCTTCATCAATTTTCTTGTTTGTGGCAGGGTCATCTTTG
This sequence comes from Tanacetum coccineum, assembly GCA_026074375.1. Lineage (NCBI taxonomy): Eukaryota > Viridiplantae > Streptophyta > Magnoliopsida > Asterales > Asteraceae > Tanacetum > Tanacetum coccineum. The sequence continues at coordinate 76,552 of BQNB010012895.1, forward strand.
ACATCATTATTGATGTCTTTGAGAAGCTTAGTAATGACATTTAGGCCTTGGTAGAGATCTTTGATTGTCGTACTGCTCCAGTTATTAGTACTCATGGTTGTTTTAACCGGCTTGTTAGTTTGATCTCTGTGAGCAACATTTTCATCATAGTATTCCTTAATGGAGGCCTTGAGGTCAGCATAGGAGACTGCTACTTCTTCATGTTGTTCCTATTGTGTCTAAGTGATCCTACTGAAAAGAACTCTTGACATCTTCCTCAAATACTTGATCAATTATCTTTTAGTAAGAGGAATAATGTTATCAAATTTCTTAAGGTCACGACTGGATGAGTTAAAAGTAGATTCTTAAACATGAGATGGCTTAGGTTGGTCTTGATTTGGTGATGGAGTTCTAACTTCTTCAGCAACTTGAGGATCCTCATCTATGTCCTCCCTAGTAGCAAGCACTTCCTTTTCATCACTCTCTTTATCTAATTCATCCTCAGAGAGTAGGAAGGCTTGAACATCAGCAAAAGTTTGTAGCTGTAAAGGTTTAGTATCCGGATCCACTTTAAAAGAAGTCTTGCCTTTGTTTTTGGTCAGGGACTGGTACCTCAATCTAGTGGACCGGGTTTCATCCACCTGGTAGTTAGCACAAGTCCCTGAAAGATCAGCAATAGTGGGGTGTATTGGTTCCATATCAGTGGGTGGTATGTTTCCCTTAAGTCTTTGTCCCCAAGTAACCCTTCAGGACACGGCGTGGTTTTAGCCGTGCCTTCATCAGAAGTCATGGAAGTTAAGTCCCTGTAAAGGGGTTGAATGTTTCTCCCTGAGTCTTTGGGATGAATAGCAGTACCCTCAAGCAAAGGTTGTGATTTATGAGTGCCCTCATTGAGTGTGGAAGGAAATCCTATACTAGCGAGTTATATGTTTCTCTCTAGATCTTAGGGATCAGGTACGGTGCCTGAGGAGACTATGTGGGATTGCTCAGAACCCTCCATTGGCTTGGGTGGTGTTACCTTGGTCTCAATGGGTGGATTTTTGAACTTAGGCTTTTGTCTCTTCTTAAAGAGTGCTCCTGAAGCCTCAAGGCCTTGTGACTGAGGTAAGGTTAAAGTCACAGTCTGAGACTTCCCTTTCTTTTTCTTTCTAGAGAAAGGAGGTAGAGACACTGAGTCCCTCCGATTGTTTATAGCAATAATATAGGCTATCAATTCAATGTAGTGACTTTGGATGGGTCTTTTGTAAAATTAGAGTTACTCAGAATGCCAGGTAAAAACCCCAATTTTTCATCATGAGTGTAGTCAGAACCCAGTAACACTTTTAAAGCACATGAGATAAATCTAGGGTATGAAACATATTTTAGCCTAGACTTATTCAATAGCTTGGTTACGAGATCACTGTAAATGATCTCCCCTAGGTCAACTTGAGTCCTAGTGATGAGACAGTAGGCTAAGAGATGCTTAATTGAATTTACTTGCTCAGTAGAGGAGTAGTTCCCTGATTATGTCTTTGTGTGGTTTGTAATTTTATGACTTTAAGTTTTAAATTTATTTTTTGCCTACTTAACCAAAAACAACACTTTACGGGCAGTGTACCCAATCGATGGTGGTTTCGTGGTAAGTAAGGTGTCGATCACTAAGACCGAGAAACAATCTTTCAATTTATTAATATTTTGTTTATCTAAACTAAGTTAATTCTATT